>CM021719.1:5559699-5572854 GCA_011074415.1 Stictonetta naevosa
CAAAAATCTGAAAATCCCACTTTAATGAGAATCTGCTCCTTTCTGCTGCAGAAAGCTGGGGCTTTAATTATCCCGTAGCACTATGCTGACAAGCCACCCGGCCTCGGCAGACCCGGGTGATAATTAGACCTGTTGGCTCTCCGGCGGAGGAGAACAGTAATTTTCGTGTGCAGTGCTTCTGCGCATCCTCTAAGGAAAGCACAATCATTCAGAAACTGGAAGTTTGACAGGATGCCAGCTTTAATACACCCGTTGAAATGTTTTCCTGTCAGCAGCGGTGCAGCCACATGTCCATCACGAGAGTTTTCCTCTAGAAACTTTTTTTTTTTTTTTTTTTTGGCGAAGAAGAAACAGCCGGGAATTACCTCCCTTCATTCGGTTTTGGAGTTTTCTGCTTTTGGTTTGGGTTTGGATTTCCTTAAAGAGAGACGTCAAGCAGAGAAGGGAAGAGGTGCTTCTGAGTCCCTGCTGTGATAGATGTCCTCGTTAGGGCTAATGAGTTTGGGCACCCTTTGCCACCTGCAGCGGGGGGGACGTGGATGAGCCCAGCGCACGTCACCGTTCAGTGAAAGACCGGGGGGAGCCTGGGCTGGGTTCTCCCACCTCAGAAGGGACCTGGGTCGAAATCCCAGCAGTGTTTTGTGCCGATTCCCAGGCCACAAACAGGGGGCTGTGAGCGCTGAGCCTGGTGCTGGGGGGTGCCAGGAGGCAGCAGGCGCCGCTGGAGCTCGCCACGAAGCCGCCTCTGAGTTTCGGGGCCTACAGATCTGTCCGAGATAAACGTTATGATTTATGGCGGTGCAGAGGAAAGGAATTAAAGAGATTATATATTTTGGCTACTCTAAGGTAAAAATCTTCCCCATATCCGCCCCAGGGCTCCAGGCACTCTGCTCGTGCAAAGCTCAGGGCGCCACATTTCAGCACCAGACTGCTGCAACGCCAGCTGCCTCGCAAGAGCATCATCAGGATTAATTTATGTTTACACAAAGCCCGGCAGTCCCAGGTGATAAAGCAGCAGGTGACTGTGAAGAAATGACTTGAAGACAAAATCACCACTCGGTTTTTATAAGCAGCGTTTCCCTGTATTGCCCGGGGACTCAGGAGCGCCGTGAGCAGCAGGCGATGGCTGCAGTCACCTCCCCAGCACAATTTTCCTGCTAACAGAAAAGCAAAAATCTCCTTCCAGCGCCCGCAGCCGAGCTGTGCGGGGGCTTCCCACGCCTCTCTGGGGACGAGCACTGAAGGTGTAGGATGCTGGCCTGCAGTAATTCTTTCCAAAACAAATAATTAAAAAAAAATCCAAGACAATTGCTACAAAACAGGCATTATGCAAATACAGCAGTTACCAAGACAAAACCTGTGTGCGTAATGAAGAGCAGGAGAAGGGAAAAGTCATTTGAAAATAGCGGGCGAGTTAATTGCCTGCATCTCTCTTTTTTTTTTTCTTATTTTATTTTCTTCTTTAATTGAAGAAAAAAAATAAAGGGGACTGGCAGAGCTGGAGGATGGAGGCGGCTGCCGGGTGCTGCTGGGTGCTGTTGGGTGCTGCTGGGCTTCCAGCCCGGCCAGCAGAGCTCCGGGAGCCCCCAGCACACACCGAGGCCGCTGTGCTCTGTGCCCTCCTGCAGCACAGGTGAGACCCCGCGTCCTGAACAGGGGGACTTTGCCCTTGCCATGGATTTACTCATTATTCGGCACATATCTGTTTTCAAATGTTCATTCAGGAAATGAGACAAAGAGTCCCTAAGATTGATGTACTTCATAGTGAGACTCTACTGCATCTGCTCAGCCCTGGCTGGTGATATTCAGCCTTCTTTCATTTTAATGGGGGCACAGGCTCCTGGACAGTAAATGTGAGCTCACCAACAATAATATTTATCTTCTTAGCTAGGGTACATGGCCTTTATAAAAGTAATTCACCTACAGTGAGAGGTATGCAGACTACAGGGTAGAAATCAGCAATGTGACAGCTTCTGCCACCCCATTATCTGAGCCTGGCCTCCTCTTTGTCATCCCTAAACGACAAGTGCAGGATGAGAAGTGGGCACTGCCGCTGCGTAGCTGCAGGCTGTTTGTCCAAGCTATCTGTTGAATGCTTATAAATAACAAAGCTATTTGCATAAAAAATTCATGTGCACGCACAGAAACTGGGAGGAGGGAAGGGAAGAGGCTGCTTCTGCTGCACCGCGGTGCTGCCCTGCGCCCAGCTGGGAGCCCAGAGGGGGCACCGGGGCTGAACCCCCCCCAGGGACACCCCGGCAGCGCTCCCCCATTAATCCCAGGGGATTTTTTTTAATGTGCCTTTAACCAGGATGAGCTAAGTGAATCGCGCTTTACGTACGTTCCTTGACTTGCTAGCACTTCATTTTGCTCTCCTGGCTCCAGAGCCTGCAGCAGCCTTCCTGAAGGACAGTGCTCCCCTCCTGCCAGGTGCTCACAAGTGCAGCAGAGGACACGAACAGAGCAGGGAAGGGTTTAACTGGGACCACGCCAGCAGCCTGGGCAGAGCAGGCACCCCGTGTGTGTACCTTGCCCCTAGGGAATCCCCAAAACCCCCTCCTTGGGCACAGGCACATAAATAGCTCAGCCCCCCCCCCCCCCCCGAAGTTGTCCCATTTGCTCTTTCTCAGCCATGACATTTGGGGTTCATTTCTCACATCAAAACCCATCTCCTTGATGCTCACAGAGGTGCTTTCAACCCACTCCTTAGCTCTGCCTCTCCTGCAGGCTGCTCGTTCCCATCCAGCCAGATCGTTTTGGGGCACCGGGCGAGCGGCGTTCTCCAGAGAAGCCTCGTCGGGTTGTTTTCCTGCCTTCTGTTTCCTGACTCCTTCATTTACGTTTATGTCACCTGCTGCCTTCACTGCTCTGCTGCACTGTTACGCTTCCGCCATGGCCTGAGAGCCCTGCTTCAAACCCGCTGTGGGTCTGGAAGAGGAGGAGGAGGCACTGGAGGGGGAGGAAGAGGCTGAGTGGGCTGTGCAGGAGCTGCGAGGGAGGATTTCAGAGAGCATTTTATGGTGGCCACTAAAAGTAAATGTGCCGGTGCCCTCCCTGGGAAAGAGCCCATAAAAGCAAACAGCAGAATAGCAGTTTTTTCCTGTTTCATTTTCTACCAGGACCGTGGGAATCAATTATTCAACGTGTACGGTGTGAGGAGCTTGGCACCGCAGGGATCACATTGACCTGAAGCTCAAAGGGCCGATGGGGGATGAGGACGGGACCCCGATGTCCCATGGCACCAGCCCCCATCGTGGTCTCATGTACCCCGGCCACTCTCTTGTGCAGCCATGAGCCACTGCCCAGCGTGACAGAAGCCCACCTGCACAGAGACGGCGCAGAAAGGATGACTCGAGTGCCTGCAGAGAGGAGAGGAGGGGACCCTGAGGGGTGCCCTGGATAGAGCTTGCCGCCCCGGCTCATCCCTTGGGGCTGGAAGCAGCCAGGAGCCTGGGACAGCAGCACCTGTCCGGAGCATGGAACAGCCATTTCTGGGAAAAACGACAAAAAAAAAAAATAATAATAAAAAAAAATTAAAGAGCAATGAGAGCAGCGAGGCGGTTTTAGAAAGAAGCCGGCAGGCATGGCAGCAGAGGTCTCTGGAAAACCTTTGAATATCTAATCAGTCTTGGTTCAGAGTCCGGCCATGCAGCCATCAAAAGTGTCCACAGTTTTGCTTTTTAATGAGAGCTTTTCATACATTAACACTTCATTAAGTCCGTAGCTAAGTCATTTTCAGGTCAATTTAAAACACGAACGCCGTGTGGCCCAGACTCTCGCCTGGTTCTTAAAACACCCGCTGGCAGCCCGCCGCAACCCCCCCGACCCCACCTCTCGCAGCAGGAGCAAAGCCCCGGGGTTTGGGATGGTTTGGGGTTCAGGGTGGGTTCATGGCTCTGCACCTCCCCAGCCCCATAAATGCTGGGGGCTGCTTGAGGTACACCACAAGAGCTCGGGGCCCTCCTTGCCTGCACAAAAGGCTTTCTCAGCACCCTTGATTTTGGGCTGTGGGTTGAGGGGGCCCTATAAAGGGGGTGAGGGACAGCTGAAGACTGTAACCCATGAGCATCCCACGGGACCCCCAGCTCCTGCACCTCTGTGGTGCTGGGCGTCAGCTCCCAGCTGCGTTTTGCTGCTTGCTTTTAAGGGCACTGTGAAGATCCATGCCCCGCTGTCAATGGCTGGCTCGCTCCTAACACTCATGAGATGTTTTTAATTAGATTTTTTTTAATTTTAAAATAAATCCCCAAAAGCTAAAACTATTCAGGAGACTACCATCTGCCATCCTAAAGTGATACAAGCTGCTGTAATAACAAGGTGCGGAAACCTCCCTGAGTAATGACTGTGTGTACAGAAATGTACGTGCAGGAAAGCAGAAGAGTGAACCTGGGGTTGCTCCCAGCTGTGATTTACTACTACTTCTTTTATAAATTAAATATAGCTGTATGTTAGCCCTTCAGCATAAAGATGGAGAGATAGGGGTGGGCACAGACAGGGGCACGCTGCGTCCGAGAATTACTCTCAGGAAATATTGCTCCATTTGCCCTTTTAAACAGCCATTTCAGCCTATTACGGAGCATATTGCTGTGGCTTCTTAGAAATCCTTCACCTATGCAGCAATCCCTGGCCTCTCCCTCCCATTAAAGGATTTCAGTGCACATCAACAGTGTTATTAAATTAAGTCTCAAAAATTGGAGGGGCGTGTTGGCACCTTTCAGAGGGAAATAAAGTTGGCAGAAGGTTAAGTGGCAGAGGCAGAGGCAGGGCACCGGCGCACTCCATCCCACCAGGAGCAGCAGTCCCTTCCCCAGGACGGACAGCTCAAGGAGCACCTCACGTTTCTTAGGTCCAATTTGCTTTTTTTCAACTCTCATCACCACCTTCCAAATGGCTTGGCTAATTGGAGGTGGAGGGAGTGGGCAGAGCTCACCCCTAGCCAGTCGTGAGCTGGGGCTGCAGCAGGAGAAGCCCTGACCCATCCCAACCACCAGCACCCGGCAGGCAGCGTTCCTCTCACCCAGTGACCGCCCAAGCAAGGCACTTATCAGCTCTGGAGCTCTGGTGGCATCTCAGATGAGATGTGTCCCCTCTGCCCCAAGTGGGGATGGGCAATCCCCAGGGCTGTGCAGTCCTTCAGTCTCATCGGTGCAGGGCCAGGAAACCTGATGGTCTCCCCGTGACCGCTCGTCTCCGTGGCTTTTTGTTGCAAAAGGGATGGTGACAAATAAGTCTTTAATATTGCTGTCCCCTGCCCTCTCCTGCTGCCTTGACTCCCAACATGCATGGCACCGTCATGGTTAGAAATGTAATTTAGGTGATGGATGGGCTCTGCTCAATTCCTGTAATATCCTCATGAAATTTTTAAGCAGTGCACGTTACCTTGTTATAAATAGCTGCCTGCTTTGGGCACCCCGTGCACTGCAGGGGACAAACGTGAAATGGTGGAGGGGCCAGCGGTATGGCAGGGACACCAACCCCTCCTTTAGGAAATGGGACAAAAACGGTTGGAGCTGTGCTGGGGCAGGCCTTGCATGTTTTTGGGGAGAGGACACTGTCCTGCATGCATTTGGCATGGTGCAGTCCTGCGTGGTGCTGGCACGCGAGGCAAGCCGAGGGCTCCTGGGTCTGCCGCCTGCTGCACAAGGCAAATTCTCCATTAAGCAGCTTTGCAGTATTAGCGAGGCTAATTCTTTTACTGGGCTGGAGCATTTTATTTCGATACTGCAAAGAAGGTCTAATACCATCTCACCAACTTAGGCAGGCAGAGCCCATGGCCCAAACCCAACCGCAGATCAGTGGCAGCAACAACTTCCTACAGGTACTGAGCACCAGCTGGCAGGAGGTGCAGCGAGAGCCTTCCTCACCCCGGCAGGTGCCCCGAGGCTCGAGGTCAGGCAGTGTTTATGGCCCCGGTAGTCAGCCCTTCTCTTGGCCTGGTGGTGGCAATGGCAGAGCTGTCTCGGGAGAGCATTAGCCAGGGTGATGGATGGGGGCTGTCATCAGTGCTTCAGTTCCTGCTCCTCTGCTGCCCGCTGCACGGGGAAATGGAGACAGCCATGCACTTATGGGGACCCGTACTGTGACCGTGCACACACAAACTGTGTTTTGGCCTCTGCTCCCCCTGGCCAGCAGTTTCTACCCACTGCTGTGAATCTGATGGCACTGAGTGGCTCTAAATAGATTTGTCCCCAGGACGCCTGCTTGGCTCATCCAGGGCTCGTCCTGAAATGTGAGCCAGCCTTCCCAGGTCGTTCTCTGCGATTTTCCAGCTGCAGAGAAGAAGCAGGCAGGAAATTATTCAGCAGTATATTGGGAATAGATGTTGTGGGTAGAGAAAGGGATAGAGATGTGATCGGTTCCCCACACCGCTGAGGCACGTGGCAGGAGGTGTTCGCTGGGCTTGGCTGGATGCCTGAGCAGAGTACGGCTTCCCAGAGCAGAGTGTTTGACAGATACTGAAAGAAAAGTCAAATCCCTTTGATTTTTAAATGCCTGGGTCCTGCTCCCATAATGCTGTCTGCACTGTGCCCCTGCATCCTCTGCCTGATGGTGCCAAGGTGTAGCCAGCCCGTGGGAAAGGCACCAGACTAGCAGGGATCTGAAGTGCAGGGAGGCACAGGGGGGACTGTCGAAGGTACACTGGAAATTTCCCTTCCCAAGAACAGCAAGCCATCACTGCCTGCAGCCCCACTGAAGATTTAGCCCCCCATATCTCCTCTGAGTTGCTCAATCTGCTCCCGCTGCCCATAATCTCCGTGCTCGTTACTCCAGCCTGGCTCTGCCACCGCAGCAGAGAGCTGAGAGGTGACGGAGGAGCAGGCTTAAGGGGGTGCTGGCTGCAGCCGGCGCGCTTAAGCAGATTGTTCTGCCCGGATTTGCTTTTCAAAGCCTCTGAAGTTCGGTGGGATTGTTACGTTTAACTGCCCCCCATGCACACTGAATTTTTTCTGGCCGGCTGAAAACCTTCTGCTACATAAAGTAATCTTCTGCTAGGGAAGCTTTTTCTGGGCAAAGCATGGCTCGTTGGTAAAATCAAGCCAATGGGATTGTAGCTATTGATTTTTTCCTACTTCTACCACTATTTGAGTGCCTAGAAAACATTCCTGTAGCAAATGATAGTCACTTTGGGGCAGCCTTGTAATTGTGGAAGCTCAACAGACACTTTCCCTCAATGCAGCCTAGTTGTCCCACCAGCAAATTTGTCAGAGATTGAAAGCAGCTGTTTAAAACCCGTGTACACACACCACAAAACAGCCCAGCAGCCAGGCACCAGCCTGCCCTCTGTCAGAGGCTGTGCGGGTCACGAGCAGGAAAGCATTTCCTTCCGCATGGCTTTTGGACAAGGGGTAGGAAGCACAGGCATAATGACAACACAATAAGGTCCAGAAACCCCACCGGGTACTGATGCTGTGCCCTGGGGTGTGGTTTTCTCAGGAAACCCACCCAGTGCTGGGCCATCCGCAGCACCCCTGGCTCCTCTTCTGCCAGGATCGGCCCCTTGCAGCATCTGCCGAGGCTCCACGTCTGGAGCTAATTAGCTCTATGGCAAGCAGGCATTAGGAGACCCAATCAACATCATTTCATTTATAAACAGGAAACAGCTGTCCCCTTCTTTGCATATGGAGCTAATTTTAAAATACATTAACCCAGCCTGGGGAGGGAGGATGTGAGCTGCCTGGCCCTGGGTGTCAGCACGGGCTGGGCAGTGACCAGCCGAGTGCTCGGGGGGGGGGGCGCCGCGCGCGTTACAAAGCAGAGGGTGCTTTCAGGGTGGCTGTTTCTGCTCCTTAAAACCATCTCCATGTTGCTGTGCTGGTTTGGAGAGACCCTTTGGGTAAGAATTTCTGGTGTGGGGACGCTAGCTTTTTGGGGAAGATGGGCAGTGAGGTTTGAGGGGGGTGAGAGGTGCTGTGCCTGCCCCTGTGCTGGTGCTGTCCTGCGGTGACCTCCGGCACGGCGCTGCCTTGGTGAACCATCCATCGCTGTCCCCAGCAATTTGTCCTCCATTTCAGAGCTGTCGTGGGCCTTGCTGGCTCCTGCAGCTCCCCAGCCCACGTCCTGCTGGTGCCTGCCAAGCAGAAGGGACAGCAGGACAAGCCGGCAGGGGTTTGCCAGGACACGTTACGGCTGCCCTGGGAGGGCAAAGATCCAGCCTGCCTTTGCCTGGTGCCCACCTTGGCACCGTGACTGATATTTCCTTCCATTTGGGATCTGTTGTATGCTGTTCCCAGCCCCAAACCTGTGTGCTGAGCCCACCTGCAGGAGGGACGGGGCTGTCAGCATCCCCCTTGCTGCCTGGGCCAGGCACCTGCTGGAGAAGGCTGGGGCTGCTCAGCCCCCTGATGGAAAGCCAACAAATCCCAGGCGATGGGGAAGGTGAGGTGCACAGAGGAGGTGGCTGGGGGTGGTGTTCTGCCTCCAAAAAGCAAGCTCACTTACTGCTGCTACGCTGCAGCTCAGCTGGAAGCGCCTCCATGCCTGGCTTCCCATACTCCTCACTTCCAGCAGGGAGAGAAACTGGCTTCATCACAGCTTGCACACACCACCCTCAGATGTTGGGCTGCTTTGAGACACCTGAAGGCTATTTCAGTCTCAAGATGAGCTTCAGCAGGCTCCTGGACTGTCCTCCCTGCTGCTCCTGCTCTGCCTCGCAGGGGCAGGCTGGGGGTGAGCAGCAACAGCTCTGGCTGCTTCCAAGGCCGGTGAGAGGGGGGCTGGATCCCGGGCAGGGAAAGCGGGCAGCTTGCCGGGGATGCGATTAACATTCAGGAGCTCAGGCAGCAGACGCAGAGCTCGGGTTATTCCTAACAGATAAACACCATCTGCACCCTCGGAGCAGGGCAGGTTGTGACGCCTGCTCCCAGGAGCTAGCGATGCCCTAGAAATCTGCCCCCGGACGGATGATGCTGGGCTGGTGGAAGCCCAGCTGGGGAGAGCAGCACCGGAGGACAGAGAGGAGGGAGCTGAGAGCCCCCTGCCCCTGGGAATGCTGTCACTGGTTCGGGGGTGCTGGGCCATGCTGGGCTCTGGCTGCTCCCTCGGCACTGGTGTCACAGGGGGTGCTCAGGCTTAGCTGGAAGGCTTTGGCAAAGGTGCTCCCCCCCCCCAAAAAAAGTCATTTTTACATCCCACTTGAGATATTCTCTCAGCTTCACAAAGGGCTTTTTTGGAGAGGACAAAAAGGAAGAAAAAAAAAAAAAAGGAGAAGAAGAAAAGGAAAAAAATATAGGAAACAGCGGACAGAGCAACTTTTTCCACCTCTTCCCCATTTATCACCCTGAAGAAGATTAAACCTCGTGGATGCCTTAGCCTACATTCACATGCCAGGATCTATTTTTTTTTCCTCTAACCTAGTTACTTCCCCATAAATGCAGTCTGTCCTGGAGGTGTTAGAGCTGCAGTGAGCGGCACCGCAGCCTGCTGAGTCCCAGCTCAGCCGTGGGGCTCCAGCAGCCTTGGGGCCGGGCTGGGACAGAGCCTTGTGCATGGAGGGGTACAGGAATTAATGCCCGAGAGGGGTGGGATATTTCATTAGAATGTCTGAAGAAAAATGAAACGCAAAAATAATTTGCAGAATCGAGAAGCCAGAGGTGGGAAGGAAGACGACTGAGGAGCAGATGCTGGTGGTGTGACCCCATGTCCTGTGGCTGGCTGCATCCCCATCCTCCGCTGGTGTGGGACCATCATATCCCCAAATCTTCCCTCTTCCTCCCCCTCTTCCTCCCAGGGCCCTGGCAGGAGCAGGGGTCTCTCCCTCCTGCTCCCCTTGAACTGGAGGCTCGCAGGCAGGTGCTGGTTGTGGTCTGGGAGCGAGGCCACCAGCCCCAGACAGCTCTATTCCTCACCTTAATTAAATTAAGGCTCTTTATAAAGTAATAATCAACTTTCTTCCCAGTCACTCATCATTTATTCATGCAGCGCTCATTATTTTTGAAATCCCCTTGCTTCGCCCCCCCCCAAAAAAGGTGCTCTTCTTTAAGTCTTAATTATCACCCGGACCCCAGATCCTGGCGAGTGTCTCATTCCTCGGAGCGAGGCCGTTTGAACTCTGCCATCGCCGCCTTCAGAGGCGTCAGCATTACACCAAACCTGCTCCATCGCCATTAGCATACACGGTAATTTATACAGCGATTTTAATTGAATGCTCAGACCTCGGGGTCACGTATGGAAATTAAACAATACGTGGAGCGGCTCCAGCCACTCTGGGGGCTGTGAGCATACACGCAGATGCCCACGCGAGCGCGGAGATCTGGGGAGCAGAAGGAGGATGCTGATGGCATGAGAAGGGAGCCGAGCGAGGTCTCCGCTGCCCATGATGGGGTGGAGGAGACGGAACCACCCCAGGAAAACGTGGTGGAAACTGAGGCAAGCCTGCCGGTGGCTGCTGTGTTTTGCTCTGCAGATCCCCGTCTTGGTTTGTTTTCCGTGGTTGGCACTGTTCTGGGAAAAATGAAAATAACAACTATTAAATGCTACAATACACAGTGATCCGATGACTCGTGGGTTAATTCTCACTCAAAACCAGACATTTATTCCCGGAATGTAAAACATTTTAACAATATTAGTTGTGAAAAAGGAATGGGGGCTCTTTTGTCAGGATTGTTTTGTTTTTTTAAGTTCCATTAATTCTTTGTTCAATTGATGCATATTCAAAATGGTATAAGTGGGGCCCTCACTGTTTCAATTAGCATTAATGCACAATTATTTTTCTCCATATTTATGCTGCTCTTGCAGGGCACAGTTTTTGGTTGTTGTTGTTGGGCTTTTTTAACATTTGTATGTTAATTCGGCGTTTAAAAGATCTTCTCCCCAAACTGCTCGCATGGTGATAAAGTAAAATGAGAGGGCAAGAGATTTGTGGTTAAAACACCAGAGGAAGAAAAGGCTGTCTATCAAAGCCGGAGATAAATTCTGGCTTTTACCAAACCATAGAATATAATTGCATCTAAGGCGGAGATCTCACAGAATTGGTTCATCCCTGTTTGGCAGGGCCTGGCACTGAACAACCCGGGGGTGCCAGGGGTTGGGGCACGGAGCCAGCCAGCACCCAGCTCCTTGCCGTGCCCCCATGCTTGGTCCCACACCTGCTGTTGGAGCAGCCCTGTGCACGCAGGAGGGGAGAGCTCGAGGTTTGGGCAACCCGAGATGAAATTGGGGCAGCTCTCCCTGCACAGTGATTTTTGCCTGGAGGAGCTGCTAAATTTCGCAGCGCTGGTCGTCACCTCCTGCCCACGCAGTGGGGCGAGCGCGAGAGGAGGCAGCAAGATTTCCCTCATCATTAGAGATGCGCAAACCTCAATTTTTAAACACTCCCTTTTTTAATTGGGTGGTGGTTTTTTTCCTTTTTAAAGCACATCTTTCTCCACTGGCCTTTTGCAGCACCCCAGTTTGAAGATGTGACCCCACACTGCTGCGGTTCAGAGGAGGAAACGTCCCCCAGTGCCTCAGACCCAGGCGATCAGCCCTGGGGGCATGGCCAGGATCCAGCACAGAGCAAGGGGCTGGCGCAGGACCCAGCGTGGTTTGTGATGATGCTGCGTGGGCTCGTGGTGCCGCTGAACGTCCTCCCGTTCCCTTCCCAGCAGCTCTGCTCAGCAGCTGCTGAAGAAACCTTATTCTGAGGTTAGAGAACAGGCTCTTTTCCTCAGGGCTCTGAGGAGCTGCGCAGGCAAACTGCTGATCCATCTTCCCCAGCCCTTTGGCAGCGAGCTGGCTGGGAAGGAGCAGAGCTGAGCCCAGTCGGCGCTCCTGAGTGGTGCTTTAGAAGGGAGATATTCCCAGCTCCCCCCGGTGAGGGCAGTGAGCCTGCTGCCCTGAGGGGTGGAAGTGCCCCCCTGCAGGGTGGGAGCTGTCACCAGCGGGGTTGTAGCCATGAGCAAGCTGCTGCTGGCATCCCAAAATCATACGCTGCTCCTTGGCAGTGTGGCCAGGAGGGCACGGAGGGACTGGCTGTGACCCTGGGGATGTTACACCTGGGCAAGGGATGGAGATGTCAGCACAAAAATGGGCCCTGCAGGAGCCAAGTGGCTGCATGCAGGTCCTGGGGAGCCCTCGCAGGGGGCCTCCTGCCTCCTCTCCTCCAGGGGGCTGCTTTGTTCTGTATCACTGTCATCCCCTGTCCCCCCGTACCCCCCCCCCCAATCCCACCCTTAGCGCTCTTTGGGGCTCAGTTCTCCTTTTTACTCCACCACTTTTTTCCCTGGGATCCCTGTACCAATTGCATGCTGTTGCTTAATGGTGGCTCTCAAAGTAGGAGCCAAAGTTGCTGTAGGATTCCCTGAGCTGAGCCAAAAACAGAAAGCCAGAAAAGCCTCCCTTTCCCACTCGGCTCCATAAATCCCGCATTGGTGCTGAGCCCCTTGAGCCAAAAGCTGGCGGCTGGGAAAGCCTGAGCTGAGCTCAGGGCAAGTGGCTGAAATAACGGCCCTGGGCACCCTGTGCACAGCTCCAGTTTGTGTCCTTCACCCCACGAGCATGCAGAAACTCAGAGGGCAGCAAATACCATTTCCAGGTCTCTTCTCCTAGCACAAAATGACACCTTTCTGGCAGGGGAGCAAGTGGGGCAGTGGTGTGGGTAACGCCCGCCCAAGCTAACCAGGGCAGCACCGGCTCAAGGTTGTGGCCCTGGGTAAAAACAGGGCCAGGATCACCAGAGGAGGAGATCCACTCGGATCTACCGCAGAAACACAGAGCCCGGGTCCTGCACGTGGCCGCAGGCCAAGTCCTTGCCTAGCATCAGGCAGGGTCCCTCCGTCCGACAAGCTGACGGAGGATTTAGGACTTAATTTCCCATTAAATACATACAAGCTAAAAAGGGCCAAGGGGATTTCTAATGCCAAAGAACATCTGCAATAGTGAGACGTGCAGTCAGGGACAAGGATATTTATAGATTCATTTATTTTGGCTCCTTTTAAGCATTTCGGAGGCATTCCTCCATGAGCTGTGAGGTGGTTTCTGTCAAAAGCAACAAGCTCGAGCAGTCAGGAGAGCAGGGCTGGGGGGGAGGGGGGGGGGCACACACCAGGCACACAGGGGACACCCAGACTGGGCTGCTGCGGCTATGGAGGTGCTGCACCCCTGCTAGGGTGCGGTGCTGGGACCTCAGGGACCCTCCTGTGGCAGGGACTGGGACAAGGGGAGAGGAAGGGGCTGGCT
>CM021719.1:5584488-5620229 GCA_011074415.1 Stictonetta naevosa
GCCATGGGCCGCACGGCGCCCGGGGGCCGCCGGGGTTGGGTCTGGTTTCTTCCATGTCTTTTCGGGCCCCCCGGTGGCGGTTGCCCCCCCCCCCCCCCAGCCCTGACCCCGCGCCCCGGGACGCGCCGCTGGAAGGGGCGGGGAGATAAACCCCCCTGAGCGACAGCCGCGCGGGCCAATCGGCGGCCTCGCCCCGCCCCCTCCGCGTGTCGGGCCGGGAGTCGGGCGGCCAATGGCAGCCGAGGGGCGGGGCCGCGCCGCCGAGGGGCCGCGGGCGGGCTCCGCTCTGACCCCTGCGCCGCCTCTCAAGGTAACTTGAAAACAGGAAGCGGGCGGCCGGGCTGCGCCGCCGGCGGCAGCCACTGAGCGCGCGGGGCCGCGGCTCCCCCGGCGGCTCTCAGCCAATGGGCGCGCGCGGCGCGGGCTGGGCGGGCACAGCAGGGTAGGCTGAGCGGCGGCCCTTAAAGGGGCCGGCGGCCCCGGTGCGGTGGGGACGCGGAGCGGCGGCGGGCAGGGGTCAGCTCAAAGACAAAGCCATGGCGGGCCCCGCCGGCACTCTCCGCGCCGCGTCGCCGCCGTTCCCTGCACGGCGGCCGAGCCCCGAGCCGTCCGCGGCCCGGTAAGGCGAGCACGGCGGCGTTGGGCGCGGGGCGGGGCGGCGGAGCCGGGGGTGTCTGGGCTGGGGGCGGCGGGGGCCAGGGCCGAGCCCCCGGTGGGACCCGGTACGGCCTGGGGGGAGCCTGGGCCGCGCCCTGCGGCCCCCGGGGTCGGTAACGGGAGTGGGGGGGGGGCACGGAGGAGGGGGCACCAACCTGCAGCGCCTTCCCCGGTGCCGCCGCCCAGCCGCGGGGGGGGCCCGCCGGCGGTGTCCGGCCTCCCGGAGACGGCCCCGGTACAGCCGGAGCACCGCGGGGGGGGGCGGGCGGCGAGGCCGCGGCCCCCCGGTAGGGCCCGCAGCGAGCGGCCGCAGCCCGCCGTGCGGCTCCCCGTTGAAGGTCACCGAGTGCCGCAGCCCGGTGGGGCCGGCGAGCGGCTCCCGGGGCCCGGCCGGCGGCAACCGAGGCTTCAGCGGCAGCCCCCGAGCTCCCCCCGGGGCCCCGCGGGCCGGGCCGGGCCCCCGCAGCAGGAGGGGGCAGCGGCAGGCCGCCCCTCGGCAGCACCGGTGACCTTGAGGCGGGCGGCACGGCGGCACGGCTCCGCGGGAAGGACAAAGTTTGTCGGCGGCACTTTGGACAGGAATAAATAAAAAAAGAAGAGGTGGGAACCGGGGCTGTACCCCACGGCCCGGGGCACCGGGAGCACGGGGATCACCCGCAGGTGGGAATCGGGGCTGTTTGCTGCCAGGAGTGGGGGCACCGGGCCATGGACGGGGGTGCCGGGTGGTGCTGGGTGTCCTTGGCGCACCGAACGAACCCCACGATGTGCCGCAGGTACTCGCAGCCCTGCTCTTGGCCATCTTCTTCCCCAAATTGCCGATGGTTGGCCTTAAAATTGCTGCTTTGAGAGCTGGAGGTGCTGGCATCGCTCAGCACCTTTCTGTAGGGTCGGTAGGGAAGCGAGCGCGGGCGCTGAGCCCACCCAGCACGGCGACACCCGCTGCGAGCAGGGGGCTGCCTCTCGGGGCCGGCCTCAACCTGGGCGCTCCCGGAGCCGTGGCAGCCTTCAGGGGTTGTTTCGGCCGTCTCAGCCCGAGTTCAGACCGGCGGGTAACGTCACCTTGTCGCAGGCAGGGCTCTGTGGCTTTCGGTGTGTGGTGCAGGTTTTGGATCCGAGAAGGGGCAGAGTGAAACCCGTTACCGTAAGTGCTGCCAGCGGTGGTTTCTCCAGGACGCCCCGGCAGCAGTGAGTTCTGCAGCAGGCCGTCGGGCAGAGCTGCAGGGTGTGCTGTGGGGTGTGCTTGTCCTTAGCACCTTCAAGCGGAAAGGAGACGTTTTAAGGTGTTTTTCCTTGAAATTGGTGTGCATTCAGCTGCTGCGTGCCTCTGAGGGGTAGCAGAAGGCGAGGGAACGTGTGGCTGCCTTGATGTAAATGGGAAATCCTGCAGAAGGCTTCGTTACAGCCACTATTAACCATATGTCACTGCTGGAGCTTGCAAAAGGCAATAGAGCTGTAAGGAAAGGCGCTGCTTGGTCTTCACAGGTGAGCAGCAGCAGGAAAGCCAAGAAGCTTGGAAAGGGATTTGGTAACAAACTCCACGCGTCGCTGCCTTTCTCGTAGCCCCGTAAGGGAGAGGAAGGTCCCCGTACCCCCCTCTGCTCAGCGGAGTTGGTGTCTTGTCAGTGCAGGCTCAGGAGCCAGGCTGTCAGTTTTCTTTGAGGGACTTCTCCGTGCTTGGTTTTTATGTTAGCGTGGCTGCAAGCAGCAAAGGTTTGGAGGAGGAGCTCTCAGTTCCTGGCGGTGGGCGAGAAGCTCGGGGCCGGGGGTGTGCGGGGTGGGAGGGAGGCGGTGCCCGCAGGAGGCCACCTTTCAGCCAGAGCAGAGCTCCTTCTTGCTTTGGCTTTTAATCGGACCAGGGTCTTGTGTTTCTGTGACATCTGCGTTCCAGTAGTGTGGGTGCATGAAGCGGTTTCCTAATTCCAGGGCACATCAGGCTGCCGGTGTCGTAAGTGAATTAAATTTGGATGGCTGTCCGCTTCAACTCGTCCCTTACCGTTTTGGTAAAGAAGACAGTTTGCCGTGTGCCTCCGAGTGTCAAAAAACTGTAGCGACGGTTACAAGGGGCGCCGGCTGCAGGATCAACCTTCAGGATTGCTGCCAAAGCTCCCCAGGAGCTCCAGGAAGTTTCTTGTTGTGTGTTGTGCTTTTTCTTCTCAAAAAAAAAAAAAAAAAAAAAAAAATCAGTGTGCTGAGGTCTCACTTGGGGGATTTTCTTCCGCTGCCTCCGACTTGCTGTCGTGATTGGTCACTTCCTGGTGGATGGAAGTGGGTCACTTTCAGTTGTCTCCTTCGTTCGCTGAAGGTGACCCAAAAGATTTGCATGTTTATAGCACGGGATCGTTTGAAAACAAGAAGGCCTGCCTACCCATCCTGTCTGCACGCTGAGCAGTGTAGGCTGCGCTTCACTGAAGCAAGGTTTTCTGATCTCGGGTGGCAGAAGGCTTACGTTTGTGTCTACAACGACAATTATTTTAATTTTGCAAGATGCCTTTCGATAACTCATAAAATTAAGTAAAGAGGGAAATAGGAACACTGAGCATCCTAATGACCCTGCAGCCCCTGAAAGCCATCCGTTCACTTCGTTTTCTACCAGGACTAACAAGGTTCTCCGAAGACGCGCCCGGTTACAGCTGGTGCAGCCTCTCGCTCTGCTGTAAAGCCGTCCCAGGCTTCTGTGAATAACTCAGGTTTGTCACTCATGTTTTGTAGGTTGTATCCGCTGCTGGAGCTGCCGCGCTGTGGTTTTAATCGCGCTTTCTGCCTTGCCCTCTTCCCTCTCCAGCAGCATGGCGGTGGCCGAGGCTAGAAATGCAGCAGAAGAGCACAGAAAGGTGCAGCAGTGCTTAGGGCCGCGCTCAGCTTGAAGCATAACCTCGCCCTAGGCGTGCTGCAGCCCCTGCGTGTGGGCGCAGCGTCGGATGACCGCCCTCTGATCCAGCGCCTGGCCGAGCGCGAGGTTCGTAGCGAGCACCCGGTTCAGCTTTTTCTGCCTCTTAAGCTGTGAGGGTATCGAAGGGATGAGAAAATCCGAGGGCACTCATAGGACTTGCTGCATAGAAGCTCGTAATTTCATGCAGAATTATTTATAAATCACTCAGAATATTTCAGGACTGCGGCTCAACAGCAAATTCCCAGGCTGTGTCTGTTTCATCCATACTAACCAGGCGTTCTCCTTGTGCTATAAAGCAGTGAAAGAAACGTGTTCGTGATGTGATCAGAACTTCTGTTGCCTAAAATAGGGGCAAATCTACCCAAACACCAGGTGAGACCCCGCTAATAGTACCAAAATGCTGCTAAAGAGCAGCTTTTGGGAGCCTTTGGGGCCGAGGCGATCGCTTTAGGGGGTGCCCGGCTGTTGGTGGACACAGAGCAGCTGCCCCAGAAGCTGAAAGCAGGCACGGGGTTACAAAACATTTAGAGGGCTTTCTGAACGTGAAGCCGTTCACTTTAATGCTGCTGATGCCAAAATAGTGCCTATGGTTCTGGAAATATTTTTATCTGACTTCAGCTTTGGGTTATTAATGCACCGCGTGCGTTCGTGTCGTATATGTCCGGGTGTGCGACAAGTGCGCGTGTTTGGTGAGTACCTGCTGGTGCTGCCGTGTGAAGTGTCATCCCCCTGAAGTACGGCTCTGGAGAGATGCTGAGAGCAAGGAGCTGCTCCACGTTTCTCCCCGGTGTGCTCTGGGAAAGTGCAGACACAGCTCTTGAACGCTGAGGCAACGTAAAACTTCGTAAGGTGAGCTTGGTGTCACGTTTTCCCTGTCATCCCCATTAAGGCTAAGGGTAAAGGGGAGCAAATTAAATGTACGTGTTCCAGGAGCAGGAGATGCATCGTGAGGTGCGTGGCTTGTAAGCTCTTCTAAACGTACGAAGCAGCAGTACAGTTGTGTTCTAGGTTCCTTGAGGTCTGGGGCTCTGAAGCGACGTACCCAAGCTGCAGCCTTGTTCTGGTGCGTGCCAACTGTGTTGTTGTGTGAAGCAGACTCGCCTAACTTGAACGCTCTTTACTTAAAAGAGCTTTTCCATTTCTGCTGGATGTTTAATTTAGGAGCTGAAGAGCCAGCAGGGTTCATCGTAGACACTTGTTATTATTTGTCTGGGAATTTTCTTCCTTTGCTTCTTGCTCTGTGCGCCTGCCTGCCAAAATTGCACTGTGAAAGCAACTATTTAATAATGTTTAACTGTTGAAATACCAAACATCAAGTGTGACCCTTGTGCTCTTCCAGTCAAAGAAGAAAGGAAAGTAAAATAACCAGTGCAAACAGCAATTCAGATTATTTTGTTTGCTTTAACTTTTAAAAGAAAACTAGTCCAGCATTGGTTTTTTTTTTGTGGCGGTTTAATATTTGCAGCCTTGATTTTTGGCTCGGTGCAGCACCGCGGGGAGGCCAGCTCACAAATGTAGCATGGTTTCTGTGCCATGCCATCCTACTCGTGGCTTTCTTGTACAAGCCTCGGGTGTATTTATGTGCAGGCACAGAACCCTGCCCAGAATTAAAAATAGTCTGTGTGTGTCTTAAGTCTTTCTGTGCACGATTTAATGAGGACTGCCATCGGACAGGGGGCTTTGAGCAGTGCTGCTAGGTACTTAGTGCACTGCAAATAGAAACCTCACGTTTTTATTCAAGTAGGTACAATTCCTGGGATTTTTATTCTCCTGAAGGCCTGAAGCCGACTGACAATGGGCTGCCCGAGACTGCTGCATCCTGTTGTCTGCAGGAGCAATTCCCTTTACCTGCTAGGTCACGCTGTCTCCTGCACGAAGGTACGGAGCTCGCCACGTTTTCTTGGGGTGCTGTAGGATATTCCCTCGTCCCGTGTCCCCAAAGCAGTTTGCAGCAGCGGTTCTCGTTCCTGCCAAGCCTGTACAGCCAGCGCCACGTCCAGCGGGAGGTTTGGGCTTGGTTGTGGTTTCATGCAGCTTTCTGCAAGATCCGGGCTGTAATTCCATATCAAACTCGGTATCAGAGAGGTTATCGGGGCAGTTTCTGCTTTGCATCAATGAAGCCGGGTTGGTTCCTCGCGCCTGCTGCCTCCCACAGAGAGGAGCAGAATTGGTGCGGGGGCGGCAGCAGCAAAAGCCCCAAAGCCCAGTGGTGCTGGTGGTGGTGGCAGATGAGCAGTGGGTGTCCCAAAAGAGGTTTGGCCCCGCTGGCTGCCGACACAGCACGGTGGTTTTAAGGAGCTGTGTTCTTGGAGGTGGCGATCCAGGCCCTTCTCCTTGGCTTTGCAGCTCGTTTGGGCTTAAATCAAATGCTGTGCCTTGGAGGAATGAGACCAGAAGTAACGTGTTGGAGGCATTGGGGAGTTAATGTTCAAACGGTACTTTGAAGATAAAATATATGCTGCTAAGTGCTCTGAGAAGAAAGGGCTGGAAGACACCCGAAGAGGTCATCCTGTTTATGCCTCTGCCCCAAGGCAAGATCAACTCCACGTGAGCCCTTCCTGACTTGTTTGTGCAACCTTCTTTTAGAAACCTTAAGCAAGAAGTACTCGGTACCCTCCGCAGGTAATTTAGTCTGGGATTTAACTCTCCTGACCACCAGAGAAATCTACCAATGTGCACCTTGTCCAGCGCCCTGGAATGATCCTGCCGTCAGCCGGGATCAGCAGGTTGCGGTGCCAGCTGCGTGTAGGGGCTGTGTGTGTAATGCCGCAGGAGGGAAAGGTTAAAAACAAAACTGAGGAGTTGCAGAAGCTTCTTGTGATGGCGCACGGGAAGGAAGCGCCTGGATTTTGAATTGTGTTGGTTTTGCAGAAAGCCTCTTGGCTTTGAGAAAGTTGGAAGTTTGTGTTTTCATCCAGAGTGGGGATCTTGTGTGTCACCTTCTCCCAGTACCTGAAAGGCTGCCGTGGATATTTAGCTCTGTCTTACCGGAACGGAAGAGAGTTCCCACATCTCTGGGGTAAATGATCTTGGCCCATGTTTTAGCATTAACTTTATTCCTAATTTGTTACCTGCGCATAATGATGTTAGTTCTTACACTGTAATAACAGCGGCATCACCGCTGCTGTGATGTGCTGAAGTATTTGTGGTGTACGCATAATGGCACAGTCAATTTTGTGTTACCTTCTGAGTGTTTTCCACCTCGTAATGGTGAGGTGGAGCTGGACCACTTCATGTATGACTGGAATTCAAGGATTGTGGCCTGAGGGCTTTGTGTATGGTGAAAGCAGCTAAATAAATGCGTACCCATAGCGTGAGAGTTGATAGCAAGGTGCTTTGTAAAAACCTTTCTCCAAAACCTTTCTCTTCAAATGAGGCGAAGATGGTGTATGTTGGGAAGGCAGTTTTAGGACAATCCCAGATAGGTGTTTGCTGTGATGGATGTTGCCCCAGGCTTATCCAGAAAATAAAATCCAGTGATTTAACAAGTTGCTGACTGACTACTTCAGCCAGTTAATGTATGCTTGGTTCGTAAATACATCGTAAGGCCACAGGAGGCAAAACCAAACAAAAAAGAAGAAACATGGGATGGTTAACAGGATCCTAAGGAGATTGATCCTAAAGTCAGAGACTGCTTAGGCCAGCTGGAATAAATGAGGGGAGTGGTTTTAGGGGAAGAAGCCCTGATCCCATTGCCCGTGCGCCCTGGCAGATCCCAGTGCTGGCACAGGAGGGAACGCGCTGCTGCCTTCTGCTGACAGTGCTCTATTTCTCCCTTTCTAAGTATTCATCAAATACATTCAGCTTATGGTGAAGTTTGTTTCCTGATGTAGTCTGAGCTATGAGCAAACTGCAGTGCGTATGCCACAAGGGGTGAAATTGTGCTGGCACTGCTGTATTTTGATCACTCAGCCTTAAACGTATCGGTGTCTAAGGTGTTCTGTTCCAGCGCCACAGCAGAAGCAGTGCACGTCTTGGTTCCTTACCTGGTAGGTTTCTGCCTCCTTTTTATTACGGTGCGGAATATTGGTTTTTGTTCGCAGCTGATCCGGTTTCCAAACCCTGCTATATATAGCTCTTTGAATGTGGTTTCCCCTGCGTCCCCCCATGCCCTCGTTCAGGCAGTGTTTTCTAGGCAAGGTCTTTTCTCTGCTGCCTCGTTGACGTATCGGAACTGGAAGTGTGGCTCGGCCGGACGCGCACGCTGAAAGGATTCCTCATTTTGGAAGGCACTTGGCACGTGGGAGAGGTGGCAGCGCACGCCAGCCTGGCTGTCTCCAAGGCTAATTCCCAGGGTGCACATCCACTGGTTTTTCTCATGGAATTATTCAAAACATCGAGACCCAGAAGCTCGCCTGTCCTAACCCCTGACCCTGGCACACTGGGCTGGGGCCTTTCCTTTTGCCTCAGCAGGGCCAGACACCAATCTCAGCAGCAATCTTCCCTTCGTGCTGTGCTGCAGCTCCTTGTCTTTTACACCTCTGTAGCAAGGCTTCAGGCTTGGTCTGCTCAGCTCTTGCCACTGGAGGCAGCCCGTGGCTCTTCAGCAGGATTTGGTCAGACCAAACTTGGTAGATCTGGGGTCTGCAGTGCTGGCTTTCATAGCTGGGGAGCTCCCTGCTGAGCAGGACTGGCTGTTGGGTGCCCATCCTCAGCAGAGTTCCATGTGGACACCTCAATTACACGCTGCTCCTGCCGCTGTCTCAGAAGCCAGGTGAGTTCCCGTGGTGTGTCGGCACAGCCCTCGCTGCTTTCCTAACCAAAGCTAGAGCTGTGATGGGCCAGAGGTAAAGAAAGCGATACAGCAGCGTCCATGGTGTTGGTCTGGAAGAAATACCTGCCCACTTGCAGTGCCAGCTCTACAGTCACCGAGACTCAAATTTCCCAACTACATCACCAGTTAAAACCATTACACGTAACTGCACAGGCAAGGCCTGAATATGAAGGAAGAAGAAGAAACCGTTGTTCTCAAACAATATTTTTACACCCCCCAAAGCAGGTAAAGTGACTCTGTTGTTGTTGCTCTGGCACCTTTGTATTTCCAGCTGTGTGGTGTACTTGAGCTCCTCGGCCTTTGCCTGGGGAACACGCGGCTTGGAGTTGTAAGCGCAATAAATTTGGTCTTATTTCATAAAAGGAGGCTCGGCTGTGAATTTGAAAATATGTGCATTGCCTTGGGTGGGTCCTGAAGCAGAGAAAAAACAGTACAGTGAATCAAGACGTGGTATCTGTGGGAGCAATTGTAGACCATTGGCGCGACTTCTCAAAGGTTTGTTTTAAAATGCGTTTGCGAGGGGCTCGACGTCGTGCGCCCTGCGGCACAGGGACAGCCTCAGCACAGCTTCACCTGCTGCGGGTGTCGCTGACACCAGAGGTTGTTGTCCTACTCCATCTCAAACCCTATTTATATTTTACATTTTACATTCCACCGCTTCCTGAAGACAGGGCTGCAGATTGCTGAAATTGCGATAATGAGAGCGGTATCTCGCAGAGCTCTGTGGCTTTGTCACCTATCGAAGACTCTTCCTTTGCGTTTAAAGGAATGTGTTGCTAAATTCATGTAAAACTGTGTATATTCTTCTCGTGAAACTAGTTCTTGGTTGCTAGATTGTTCCTCCTGATCCTGGCAGGATCAGGTGTCTGGCTCCTGCTGCTGCACAGAGCTCATTCTTCAGATATGCAAGTGTGGCTCTGCACATTTTACTTTTTAATCAAGGGACAGGCTCCCAAAACAGAACGCTACAGTTCTGAGGGCGCATCGGGCCGAAAGTACCGCGGAGTGCTGGACTAAGTGTTTATTCTTTTCAGCTCTATGGATCTACGTTTAATTCCTCAAACTGCTAGGCTTGGTTTTTGCTGGGCGCTGTGACGTTGCTTTTTTACTCTTTGCTATTAAAGGTGGTGTATTTAAAAAAGAAAAGAAGAAATGAACTGCTTCTTTTTCCTTTTCTGTAACACCACTTCTTAATATAGCCTTTTTTGTGAATTCTGTGCGCTAGCAGATGATGTAAACCCAAGTGCATCTTAAAGAGGAGTGTGGTTTTTTGGGGAGGCGGCAGCGGTTCTAAGCACTCTGTGGAGGTGGTAATTCTATATTTGAATGGTGGGAAGATCTTGCGGGGGGGCTTTTTTTTTTCAGAAATATTTGTGTTTTATTCTTATTTGTAGCTGTAATTGAAGGATGTTGAAGCAAAGCGTTTGTCCGAATTTCCATCTCGTTGCTTTTCAGCCTCTCCCTTCAGATTTAGCCATTCTGGGGGGGGCTTTGGCTGGAACGTGCCCCTGCCACTGTGTGAAGCGGGCTCTTTCCCATAAAGCTGGTCCTGGGAACATGACTGCTATGCAAGGAACCTGACATCTCTGCTACCACCACAGGCCTGCGGTTCTTGATGGTGTTCTGGAGTTGGTGCCTCCTTCCCTGCCAGCCTCGAGGCTTTTCAGCGCTCCCCTCTGGCGCTCGCAGTTTGCATTTCAGGCGTTTGAATGAATTTCATTGCGCTCTGCTCCCCGCCCAGCAGATTTGGCTCGGCTGATTTCAGTCGGAGCAGCCTGGGACTGACTTGAAAGGAGGCAGGTCAGAAGCGGGGCCGTGCGTTCCTCCGCTCCCCTTCCCCAGCTCGCCCAGGGACGTTCAGCAGCTGTCGGCTCCTGCCCTGCTGCCTCTGCTGGGCTCTTCCCAGCCGCTGTTTTTTTGGCTGAGCACCTCCAGGTACTCGCTGTGGGTGGAACTGCAAGGTCAGAGCTCTGGGCTTTATTTGTGGTCGTTCTGTGGCTCGGGTTTTCAGTACATGCTTCTTGCTCGAGCGTGTGGATCCCGGGTGAGACAGCTCCACTGAGTGCTTCCCCCTCCCCACGGCACCACAGAAAGCCCAACGAGGATCTCGTGTAAAAGAAAACAGCCGCAGACACCGGCAGTGTCTCCATGGTTGCTTTGTGCTCCTGCGAAGTGAGCTTCTGAAGCATTTGTCAGCTGCCCCAGGATTTTGTAAGTTCAATGTTTGTGGAAGGTGTTGTGCTCCGGTGAGCAGGAGAGCTCGAATTGCCGAGTGCTGCTGGCGTAGCGCTGAGATGTGCTGGCTGACGGGCTCTGTAAGCACCTCCAGGCACTTTGGGACCAGGCCTCAGCATTTCGGCCTTCAGCTTCTTTTTCCGAGTCTGGAAACAAAATGCTTGCCTTCACGGGGCACGTTCCAGGCTGTGCAGGTGGGGCGTGTGCTGTCACAGAGGCTGTGTCCCAGTCTCTCCTGTTCTTACACCCTTATTTGTTACCCTGCGTGTGTTTTCTGGGGGCTTGGGCCTAGCGATTTGCTTGTTTTCCTGCGCCTCAGTCAGCACCATGAGCAGTTTCCCCCTGGGTGAAGGAATTTTCCCAACTGTGCACAAATGGTTTCGTTATAAAAGTTGGTTCCACAGAGCCAAGGCTGTAGGTTTGCATGAAATCTTGGGTATTTCGTTTTTCTTTGGTCTTCCTCTGCTGCTTGCAGGCATCCTCAAAGCCATTTATGTATCCGTCTATGTCCTACTGGAGACTTGTTTCTGGAGTAATGTTTTGAGTAGTTTTAACATGTTCAGGCTTTTATTTTGGTGTCTATAGTTATTTTTTCTATAAGTCTTTCAAAAAATCAACCTACTGGTGATTCTTGGTGCTCCTCTTACTCAGTTTCCTAATAATTACATTCAGCAGTCACCCGAAGCAGCAGCTGACCCTTGGTCAAGCATCGGGCTGGTCGCTTTGCCTTCTGAAAGTCCTGGGTCTGCTTCGAAGACAGCGATTTTTTGGATTCATCAAGAGGATTTCTGAATTATAGGTTACTGGAGGAAACCATTTCTGGCTCCTCTTCATAAGTTTGGCTGAATACAACAGAGTATTTAATCCATATATATAATTCCCCTTTGCATGTGGTAGGGGGTACAGCTGCGATGATGCTGGCATTTTCTTCCCCTTTGCTCCATTAGCTTTTGTTCCTTTTCTTTAACCTGTTGCTTCTGAGGTTTTGTGGAGCATTGTATTCCGGCACAGCGTTTAAGTGGGTTGAACGCAAGTCATTTGTATTTCTGAATAAAGCCTTGAAAAGTGATTTGGCTTGTCATCGGGATGAATCGCATCTCCAGTGGCAGAAAAGCCCCTGTCTAGTGTTAGTGTTGAAATATTGCCAGTACAGAGCAGATCTAAAGCATTAGCTTTTATTTATCTGCCTAAACTATTCTTTGTCTGTATTTGACACTGCATATCAAGGGGGAGAATCAAGTGCCAATTCTAAATTTTCAGTAGAATATTTCTCTCTGCATTTTCTTATAAATACTTGAAATATCGGAGTTAGTGGGCGGGTAGCATTGTCATGCAAATAATTGTCGAAGAGTCATCGAGAAGCTTGTCAGCCGCTGATTTCCATAGGAGCCTTGCCTGCCGCCCTTCCTGTCTTGAACTCTTGCCTTGAGACTGAAAATACGATCTGTGCTCCTCCTTGTCATCTTTCCCGGGTTAATTAAAGAAAAAAGCCACTGCTCATAGACTCTGCCTTGGAGAGCGTAGGCTGCGGAAGGTGTTGCACTAATTAATTAATTAATTGTCCAAGCTTTGTGTCTCTGATCTGCTGACGGGACTTCGTGGATCGCCTTCGCTTTGGACTTGTAGCTTTTGCCATTGCGTGGTGGTGCACAGCTGTGTCTCGTGATCCTTACAGAAAAGGTAACGCCGCTGCTCTCCTTACGGCGGCTGCAGGTTGTGCAGAGACGTCTCGTTTGTGCACGGTGTGCTGTGCCGTTCAGGGGGCTTCAGAGCTGCTCTGGGTGGCCCCGGGAGCGTTTAACGCCAGGAACCCACAGGCTCCTCGCTTCTGCTCGCTAGAGAAGCACACGGCAACTCCTCTGGCATTCACCACAATGTGCATGGGAGGTGCCAGCCCTGTCCCGCGGGGCTCTGCTCCTCGGCCCGTCCTGGGTATAACTGTGTTGGGCACGTCTGCCCGCTGCGCGGCCCCTCGGGAATCTTGCTGGAGCCAGGATCCTGCCGGTGTGCTAAAAACAGTGCAAATCCACCAAAACAGACACCTTTCAAACAGGCACAGAAGAAACTGTTTAATTAGTTTTTAGAAATAATATCGGGCTGACATGGACGTTCTGGCTTCGCCTTGAGGGGGGTTTGGTGCTGTGTCCCGCACTGTTGTTGGCTGCAGCAAGCACCAGAATAAATGATTGAAGGGCAGGTGAGCACCGGAGTGTGAGTAGTGACTGGGCACAGTCGTGGTCTGTAACTCCTTGTGAAGAGGCAGAGCTCGAAGAAGGAATCAGGAGACTATTTCTGCTTTCAGTTCCTTTTTTTTTATATGTTCTTTTTTAATCTTTGGAAAAATAAATAAAATTAAATAAAAACACTTGCAGAGGCCGTGAGTTTCTTTTACATTGTTAGTGGGACCTGCACTGGCATGTCTTACTTTGCCGATTTTCCAGGCAATTAGCCAGGCTTCCCCCCTCCTGTATTCCTGGGATTCGGAGGGAATCTGCATGCCTTTGACTCCCGCATCCCTTCCTCAGTGCTAACGCTTTCCCCTTTTTCTCCCAGTTCCCAGCATGTCCACAGATGGCGGCTTCGGTACAGCTGGCAACAGCGATGCCCAGCAAAGCCTCCAGTCCTTCTGGCCGCGAGTCATGGAGGAGATCCGCAACCTCACAGTGGTAAGTGTCTCCTCCAGTTGTGCTATTTCTGAAGGAGAAGTCGCTGTTTGGACACGTTCCTTGGGGCATGCAGCGGGGTTGGCTGTTAACACACTGCGAGGTGGCCCTAAGAGCTGATCATCGTCCAGCCGGGTTTTTGACTGTTTGCTACAACTGTCAGAACTTGAGAC
This sequence comes from Stictonetta naevosa, assembly GCA_011074415.1. Taxonomy (NCBI): domain Eukaryota; kingdom Metazoa; phylum Chordata; class Aves; order Anseriformes; family Anatidae; genus Stictonetta; species Stictonetta naevosa. Next base: position 5,597,881 of record CM021719.1, read on the forward strand.
AGGCACTGGATGTAGCTGATGCACAGTGTCATGAGATGCAATCGTCACACGTTCAGCTCCGTCTGGACAGGTGTAAGGGGAGCTGCCATCAGCCATTTAGCCATTAGGAGACTGAGGGATTTGAGACCATGCCTCACGCTGTAGGCAGGCTGTTTTACTGCTGTTCAAACTCAGGACTATAAAATCTGTGACAAGCATTGCTTCCATGTAAGGATATCCTTACCAAAATACAGCTCTTAATCCTCCACACCCCTGTTATGAATTCAAACATCTGGCTATTGGCAGACAGTTACAATTTGTGAATGAATTTTTGGGTTTAGACTTCCGTATGTAACTGTTGTGCCCTCTTTCAGTAAAGTCTCCTTTGACAAGCCTGAAGTCTTGAAACTCCCCTGAATGCCAAGCACATCATCATCACATGCTTTATTAATTTAAAGGCATTTGATTAAAAAAATCACGTATAGGCTGAGAATAAGAATTGGACTAAGTAGCTTCTATTTTTTTTCCATCCCCAAAAGAGATGTGCCTGAGAACAAGAGCATATAATAAAAATGACTTTTCAGGAGAGATTGATAGATTACTGTGATACAGTGGTCCTGAAAGCACGCTGCCGTGCTTTTAATGTGACTGGAAACAAAAGAACTCCAGTGGAAGATGGGCTGTTCAAAGTGAAAACCCCAATCAAGGAGTTTGAAGATAAGCTGCTTTTTTCAGCCTGCGTGCAGATAGTTGATTAAAGAAACAGATGTAGAATTTTGTATGCATAACCAGAATTAATTACTTTCCTCTTTCAGTGCAGTGAATTATTGTGTTCAAGAGCTGTAGTTTGTCTTCATCTCCACATGAAAGGGGTTTATTCTGCAGCTTATCAAGTATGGGCAGCTTAATTTTTAACTGCTGCATGAATCTATGTATTGCATTGCAAGGTAGTAAGCCTCTGAAAATTAGCTGAGGACACTGAAGGGGAGATGGTGAGGAAGAGGGATAACAGCAGCGTAATCAAACCCTGATTTTTTTTTTTGTGCATCTTATTAAAAGTGCTCCCATGTTTGTGGACCTAAGTACCCTTGGAGATTGTCTGCTTGTACTGCGTAGTAGAGGTCAGAGCAGCTCTTTGGTGGAAAAGCCTGCTCTGCTCGCCTGCTTTTCACAGTGCTCTGGTTCTGTGCACTTGCCATGTGCCACCGCTAGCTGGAATTCAGGGGAGGAAAGAAGGGAGCAGCTTCACAAGAACATACCAGAGGTCCCTGCTCTCTGCCCTGCAGGACAAAAGGGACTCTAGCCTGGTCTTGGAGAAATAGGAGACGGGACTGGGCTGAAACCAGCATTTCAGCTCCACAGTGAGTTAGAAGTGGCCTGTGAAAATGTTGAGACCTAATTTGGAAAAAAGAAAAGATGAAGAATTGGTGCCTGAAGTTTGTTGTGCTGGGCAGTAGCCAGTAGTGGTCATGCTTCCCTTCACCATGGCACTTGCGTATTAATTTTGATTTATGTGACATTTGCCCGTCAGCCTTAAAGGAATAAAGGAGCTTTAAGTTTCTGTGATTTCTCTTGCTGTCTCTTTTCTCTAATGATTTTAATAGCATCGTACCTCGTGCAATGCACTTGTAAGTGCAAGTGTCTACTTGCAGCTCTGCTGCTTGTGGAAGTGAAATGCTTAGCACCATTAAGAGTCTTACAAATTAGGAATTTTGTCTTCATCTTTCTTTGAGGCTTGCCCAAACCTCACGGGGCTCTTTAAAAGGGAATGAGCTTAAAAAAATAAACTCCAGAAAACCTTTGGGATATTTTTTCATGCCCTAGCAACCCCTTAAGTTGTTTATGTGGCGGTTCCTGGTTGGAAGTGCCACCCTCAGCACGCCGTGTGTTCGAGCACCGGGCCCAGCCCTGGCTGCTCTTCTCCCATTGCCCCAGGACCTTCCAAAACACCAGCCCGGCCCTGCTGTTGCCAGCAGCACCACGTTCACACTTCTTTCCAGAGCAAGGGCACAGACTTATATATATGTACAGCCCTAAAATAATGTACATTTTACTATATAAATTAAATAAAATACCCCCTGCTGGAGTGCTGGCTGGGCCATGTACAGCTTCCATATTTTGTTTCAATAGAAACCAGCATTTTCAGCATTTTTTCCCTCTTTTGTTTCACTAACATGTCTTGCAGTGCTTTCTTCCCCGGAGAAATGAGTTTCCTTTTATTTCTTTTGACATTTTTGTCGAGAAGGGAAGATGTTTTTGAGCAGCCCTTTGTGGGCAGGGATTCTGCATTCTTGACGCAATGGTCCGTAGCCTCGGCCTTTATCCCTCTTTTAAGAGGCTCCTGTTAACAACACTGCATTTTTTTATTCCTCTGTATCTTCGGAGAGGGGAGACCACGGCCTGTGGTGAAGCTCAGCACCTTCCCTCACCCTGAGAGGGAGGTGTTGGTGCCTCCTTCCGTGCTCGGTGGCATCTCTGTTGCTGCTCACGCCGAGTACGTGCTCGCAGCTGAGCGGAGCAGGATGATTGATTACAGTGACAGCCTTCTCTCTCTCCGTCTCTGAAACCATCATTACACCATTTTGAGTCAGCGGTTCTTTTTGCTGGAGAATTGCAAGAAATCCATGTAAAAACAGGAATGGAAGAGATTTTTGAACAAGGTTCTTGGAGAGGTTTTTGACACCAGGACCTGTATTGGGCAACAGTGAAGTGCAAGCGAAGCAAAGGTTTCATCCTCTGGCCCCACAGAGCTCTTGTTTGCCCTCATTTTCTCAAGTGACTTTTTGCAAATTCCATTGCTTTCTGGGTCCTAAGACACCTAATTGAATTAGTTGCTTCAAATACACATTTCTGCCTCTATTTATAACATTAGAAACGTCCTGTTCTGCAGAATGACTTCAACTTTGAGGTGAAATTGTAAATGCAAGTGTCTGACAGAAGATTGAAGTACAACTGCACCAGTATAAAACACAGAAAAAGAGATGAGAATACTTGGATCTGCGGAGAAACTGCCATCCCTCAAAGAAAATAAGTTATTTTTGTCTAGTTTTAGCCAGTTTAGTTTTGGACAATTCAGATTTATTTTAACATTTTTTTATTTTGTTTTCAGTTAAGTATCACTAAAGAGTCTCAAATCTGAATCTCTCCGCAGAAAGACTTCAGAGTTCAAGAACTGCCCCTGGCTCGTATTAAGAAGATAATGAAACTAGATGAAGATGTGAAGGTACAGTCATGGCTTTTTTCTTAGGTGTTTGTGACCCTTATGGTGGATGTTGTAGCTATAATTCCTTGCAATTCATTACTTATGATTGTTATCGTGTATAGTTATTTTTAAAGCACATTATAGAACAATTGCCTGGGATACACTATCAGCTGGCCTAGTGTAATTAAACTGAACTAGGAAAGTGGAGTCATTTGGGATCTTTGCTTAAGACTTCTGCAATTGTGCTTTCTTTTGTTAAATAGCAATTTACTGCATAATTCTGGGCATTTTGTGTTTCGTTTTTTTCTCTAGTGCTTAACTGTTTTTTCTTGTATTTCCTCCTTATTTTTCTCAACTCTTTCACAAATCTGTAGGGTGTTTAATGTGAAGTGATACCAGGTAAACATGTGATACGCTGTTTAAAGTTCCATGGAAAAATAATAATTTAGGTAGATAACATGGGTTTGATACCAGTATTTGAGCTGAACCCTTGACGTGTGACTGATGAAGATAATATGTGAGTTGACTGATGAAAACTTAGCAGCATAAAAGGAAAAGAGAAGGGAATCACCTCTGGGGTGTTGATGCTTGCAGCGCTCCCGTCCTCCCTGTTTTCTAAACTGGAAAACTGTCGGACGTGTCTCTCCTAAGAGAGGAGAGAACGGTTTGTACTTTCTTATTGTTTTTCTCAATGTGACACCATCCTTCTCGTAGGACAACCTTTAACGTTTAAATGAGATTCAGGAAAAAGGTGTGTGTTGTCCTCCCGTACAAGGGAGCTATTCATTCAGCCTGTAACCAGAATGAGCCCAAGCCGCTGAGGTCCCACGTTACTGCCTTAACCAAATGAGTGTCGTTATTTGATAATGAAGGGAAAGATGAGATTTAAGGGGAAACAAATCTCTGGCCTTCCTTCAAGCATTATTTAACAAGAAGAAGCCTGTACGAGGAAGTCATCGCTAATGCCAAACCAGCTAATAATGAAACTGCTGAACTTGAGATAGATACTTCTTAAGGCAAAGGAATTTGGTAATTTGGTGAGGCGCTTATGCCTCCAAACCTCCTTTGCAATTTCTCTGTTCATTTCAACTTATATTGATGTTACAACTATAAAGTAAGGGCCAGGTTTTGTAACGAGCCCCCAGCCTGTCCTGTTCAGCTTCTGCCCTCATTCAGAATCGTACACACGTGCCAGGAGAGGATCTTGGTTGTTACCCATAGCTGAGTACGTGCTGATGCCATTTGTAACTGCACGTTGCTGGCCTACCATAATCCAGCACGATACAGAGCTAACGTCTAACTAGTCACGTATGAAACAGGCTTGGAAGACAGCCTGTATACGATCAGTACTCCTCACGGCGTGTTTAACTCAAGGCTGGTAATTATTTGGAGTGTCAGACCCATAGATCTTCTGTTACGGAAATTCCCCAAGCTCCGCTGTTAAACAATGCAACCGTTCAGATTTGAGTAACGTTATAAAGTTACCCTGACTACCACTCTGCTGCATTAGAATATTGACGGTAACCTCAAAAAAATCTGTAAATTTAATTACAGATGATTAGCGCTGAAGCTCCTGTGTTGTTTGCCAAGGCAGCTCAGATATTCATAACAGAATTGACTTTGCGAGCGTGGATACACACAGAGGACAACAAACGCAGGACTCTGCAGGTAACAGAGTTGCTCCTACCTAGCCTTCATCTGCTTTGTACGCTGTTTCCAACTTTTTGTTTCCATAATATGAGGTATGTTTTGTAGACAGTAACTTTAGTACCTGTGTTTATCACTACAAACCTGGGTACAAAGCACAGTGCCCTGTGTAACTTAAATGCTTTTTGCTTAACTTGGTCTTAAAAACAAACAGACAACAATGAAAACACACAAAGCTGCAGCTGTGTGCTAATTGTGGCCTGCTCTAATTACTCAGGGTATCTGTAACTGTTGAACTTCTGGCTGATTTGGTTTTCGGTAGTGATTCTCCTAATGTAAGCTTGTAGATATTAGTCTGGGTTGATAAATGTACAGAGATGAAAACGGAAATACCCACCTCTACAACAGATTACTGTTCCCTTTGGACTGGGAGTCAATTCTTGGTGGTTCAAGAGTAAACTGTAGCTCTTCAGGGTCTTTTATGAAAAACTTTGACATTTGCTTTGTCGTACAAGCTGATCAGAACTACCTGACCCTGTAATAACCATCAGTCCAGGCCCTCAGATCTGAGGTGAGAGACAGATGTTTAGGGCCACGCCACATCTCCCACACCCTGGTGCAGAGATTGCCATAGCGGCAAGCAGACAAGTCTGACTTCAGTCCAAAGCTGTACTGTTGAGGGGGTGTCTAACCACTCAGTCTTCACTAAATCAGGCTAATGCAACTTCCTTAATCCAGGCTTTAATGCAGTTACTGTGGGAAGGGTGTATTTGGTACACATACCAATAACATGATGCTTCCTAAGTGGCAAGTGTTAACTCAGGCACGTCCTGTTAACAGCTTTCAAGTCGTTATTTCAGAATTGTGCTTAAATCCTGATCCTAATGTATAAAACCTTTAATTGACCCAGGTTTTATTTCTGAGTGCTTTGCCTTCCACAGCAGCTGCCATCCTGGAACAGCTGCTCTCCGCATGGACAGTGCAGCTGGAGGAATGCAGGCTCTCTTATCAAGTATTTGGGAAAAAATTTTGAGTGGAGAGGTCTGAGTTATGGGAGTCTATTCCGAAGGAAATTGGATTGAACCCAATCCTCAGCACAGAGAATGAAATATGAGAGACATCTGCTCAATAAAAGTTTTCTTCCTGGTGAAGATACTTTTATAATGTATGCTGCCAGCAGAACAAAAGAAATGTCTCTCTTGTGCTTTCTACGTGATCGTTGTTTGCCACTTAAATGCCAAGACAGTATAAGGTTTAGAAATGTCAGCTAGCCTGAAATGTGAGGATTGATAGTCTTTTAAATTTTACCCACTCGTTAGGCAGCGTAGGCATCTTTGTCTCAACTCATGTTCATATACGTGCTTCATAAATTTATCTTCAGCTAATGAAGATGAGGCTTTTAATAGCTTCTTGAATCAGCTCTACTTTTTAAGGTGGCTTGCAAGAATTTTAAGATGACAGTACCTTTTTTTCTTCAGATCTTAAGCAAATACATTTAAGTGATGACTTATTGCTGGCTGACTCTTTGTTCAGGTTTTTAATGTTTTGACCTGATGCTAATGTTTGATTTTCTTTTTTTGGTTGAGATACAAAGGAAAAGGTTTATATATACATTGTACGTAGCAGTTTTGAGAAGATATTTGCCTTGCCAGTTTTTCTTAAAATCTCATTGGCTCTTGCACATCCTTTTTCTGATGCATGTTTGGCCAGTTTGCTAAGTATGTTTTAATCTTCCTGCTTTCTTTTAACTATTTTGCCCTTCCACATGCTGAAGCTTGTTCTCTCAACATCTCTTGGGATTCCCCTGCCCTGAATAAGAAGATCCTGTGATCCTGTGATTCTTTTTTTTTCCTTCCACTCCCCAACATGTATTCTATATATGTTTCTAGTATTGCAGTTTCTAGCAGTCATCTTCATCTTTTTGCAAAGCTTTTTGTGCAGATCTTTGGAGTGGGTTTTTGTTTGACTTTTTAAATTCTTTGTTTTTAACAATTCCCCTTTTTTAATGTGCTAAAAGGCTTATGACTGTTGTCATGAACCCTCTGTAGTGAATTACATCAGTGCTGTTGTAAAGAATCTGTTTAGGCCTGGTGGGTGAGTAGATAACTGTAAAAGCCTGAGTTTGATAACCACCTTTGATTAAAAAGCTTTAACTTTATTCAGTGACAAAAATGACTTCTAAAGCTGAAGAATGGTTTTCTTTTTGTTGTTCTAGAGGAATGACATTGCCATGGCAATTACAAAGTTTGATCAATTTGACTTTCTTATCGATATCGTTCCAAGAGATGAACTGAAGCCTCCAAAGCGGCAGGTGAGACAGAAAAGTGGTTGCCCTGTTGTCTGTCCTTTCCTCAGTGTGATTTCACTCTCTAATTGATAGAGTCTTAATAAAGAAGTCCAGAATCTCAGATTTAAACATGAAGTTTGTGCCTCTCTTTTTTCGTAGGTTTCTTCACAGCAGTTTTCAGGTTCTTTTTTTTTTGATAGTTTGTGTGGAGATTTACAGAAATTTAACTTGGGAATTTAATTAAGTAACAAAAACATTACTAAATAGCTCTGAAAACAGATGTCAGCATTTAAAAAAAATAACTTTTAAAACTGTGCTGAGTCTGCATCCTTTGAGTGTTGTAAAAGGAAGTGTTGAAGTGTGGAAGTTGTTTTGAGTGTTGTAAAAGGGCATCTTTGCAGGAGGTGCTACTGCTATGCACCCTTTGGGGCAGTCATTGCTACTGTAAACATCCTTGACTGGAAGCTGTAAGGTGTTAGAAGGAGCTTTCAGTCGGATGTTTACAGCGGCAGGCTGCTGCGGTCATCTGAGCACAAGATGTCCTTTGAAAGTTAACAGGCCCGTGCTTCACACAGAGCTTGTTTCCCTTGTGTTTGAGACGGTGACGAAATTGCAGCGAGGTGGGGGTGAAGCTGTCTTGCCGCTTCAAATGCACAAAAAAACAGATCCAGTTCTCTGACAGACTAACTCATCTCCTTCGCTTGAAATCTTGTTCTTTTTGCTGCTCCAAGTTCACCAGCCCGGTGACTGTTGGTCTCTCTTTGTTACACATTACTTGAGAAAATGGCTGGGCTTCCTGCTGCCGGTGCACCTCCAGGGAAGAGTTTGGGCAGGGCTGCACCTTGCTCAGCAGCTCCTGAAATCCTTGCCCAGGGCTTGACTGCAGCAGTTTCTTCTCTGAACTAGATTGCAGTGGCTTATAACAATTTATGTGCTTTCTTCAGCTGGTTTTCTGGTACTTTTGGAGGTTTGCAGTGCCTTAGTCTTTGAAATGTGCAAAACGATCCTTAAAATATCTTTTCTTATGAGTGCTACTGGAGAGGCTGGAATACTGTAAAAACAACTTTCTGGCAAGTGTTTTACTTGGAATACAAGAGATGTCAAAGAAAAGATTCCAATATAAATCAGGATAGCATGCAAGAAGATACTTACTCTGAGCGCAGAGACAGCGGCCTCATTGTAGATCTGGATTCTGGAGGTGGTTGTTTTCCTTTTGGTGGTCACGGCAGTAGAACCATGAGGACTTTAAGATAAAAAGGAAATCCGCACTTCATCCTTTTTGGTGACGTCCTGAGTTGAGTTAACCTAGCATTCTGATTTCCAGAAGCATTGTGACTTTCTAGTAAGTGAAGAAAATGCCTTCCCATGTCACGATATATGCAGGAGTGTCTATCCCACTGCTGTAATCAGCTGTGGTTACAATTATCAGTATCCCAAGAGTTCATTAGCGGTGTGCTGGGAGCTCTGTAGTCCATACGTGTGGTGAACATCCCCTATGGGAGCATGGCACAGCTCCTGCTCTGCACAAGTTCCCTGCTCTAGCCCTGCAGTAGTACAGCAGAGATGACTTGTCCAAAGGTTGTTAGTTCCGTGCTAAATAAAAAGACAAAGCAGCAGCAGCTGGTACAGCTGCTCTCAGTGTTGTGTCACTGGGGGGAAAAAGGAACCCCCATTTCAGTTTGGTTTAGGTTGCAGTCTGAGGTAAGGCAGGTGAGTTCTGGCACGGCAGATTCAGTTCTAGTGCCTCATTCAGTTATTCTCCATCGTAGTACTATATATATATATATATATTTTGAGTACTTGGTGTTGGGGAGGGAGAACATTGCCCATATTTTCCCTTGCTGGAGCCTTGTGATTTACAGCAAGAAGAAACCCCTCACGATTTATAACCAAATTAATGCATGAAGTATTTTAGTAGCATGTGTTGCATATAAGTTGCTAGGTTCACTTGTCTTGATGCGTCACACCAGAACTGTGTCTGTAGGATTGCACAGCATCAGGCCTTGGAGATCTCTCTCCCACTGAAATATTCACTCTTTCTGAACACTGCTGAATCACTAGAAATACTTCTAGCGGCAAGAGAAGTTGGGAGAAATAGCTGCCTGATAACAGCACAGGTTAGGACTTTGCAGTGGAAAATATTCCTCTGATTCAACAGTGTTGAAAAGTAGCTGCCTGTAGGCTGACAGCCTGCGCTTTTTGGCTGGGGGTGCAATCTGTATTTTATCTCTACCACGGAAAAGACTGTTTGACAAGTTAGTGTTGGTTACGTGGAAGAGCTGGGAATGAAGCCGTGACTGTTATGTTGCTCTGGTAACTAAAGCTATGGCTTGAAAATAAAGGATGGCAAGCGATGCGATATAACCTCCTGCGAGCAGATTGGGATTTCAAGTCATTTTGGTGTCTAGCAAAGGCAACTTTAACCTCAGATAGATACCTAGGGCCTTAACTGAGCTTTCGGTTAGGAACTGAGGATTGGAGCGCTCTAGAAATAGCGTGTGTAAGACCTGGGCTTCACAGGAACAGCGATGGCTCTCCTGGGCGTGCGGGTTTATGATGAGCTGGAGACGTGTCCTGTTGAATATATATTTAAAATTTGTTGTTAATCCCTTCCCTAGAGGATTTGATGAAGCGAGGGGGAAATGATCAGTGAAGCACTGTGTGTAGGAAGTCCTGTATGCGTTTGATTGCGGTGGCTGGCGGTGCTGTGGGGCAGTGCTGATGTTTGCTCTGAGAGCCCTGCTCCGAAGTCGCTCCTTGGTTACAGCCAACTGTGAACAGCTTAACCTTTGGGGCGTAATCTTCTGGTAGGCTGTTGAGAAATCTCCCCTTGCTAAGTCCTTTGTTTAGCTGCTGTCCCTCCAAGAGACTAGCATCTAGGGGAAAAGGCTCTCTTACTCAAGCTTGGCGCCCATCTAGACAGCACACACCAGTTCTGTTTTAACACAAATTCCTCTCTTTCCATCCAGTTGGGTATGCTGAAGGTAAGCCACGAGCAAGGCGCTTCTAATGCAGGGGAGTGGAAGAGATTGGTGCAGCCTGGAACCTACCATGTTGTAGCACGTGTAAACATCCTACACTCTCAGCTGTGAACTCGAGGTGGCTGGGAGAGGATTGTTTACGCCTTCTGCCATGGAGTGAACATCTGGTGAGCTGCATCCTCTGCAAGGTGCAAGAGCTGGCTGCTCCTCTGGGGAGCCTTAGAGTTTGGAGTCTTCAGCGTTAACTGCTTGCCACTTAACATAATCTCTCAAAATCTTGCCTAAAATTCCTTGTCTAAGATATTGTTAATCACAAGGGGTTTTTCTCTCCCAAAGACATCCTTAGATAAAGCAAAACATCAGTATTGCAGCCTGTGCTTCAGACAGTGAGCTAGAGCAGAGGCTTTTTCTTCATGCTATTGAGATGTTCCTGCTACCAGCAGACTCAGGCTGCCAAGCCATGGTGCAAGATGAAGCTGTTACAGATCTGGAAAAGCTGGATTTAAATAAATAAATAAAGGCACTACAGTATACATCAAGTGCGTGACTACTATTCTGAGGGGCTTAACATCAGAGCTAGATTAAGATTTGTGTTGGACGTGTGGGCTAAGAAGAGGGTTTTGCTGACAGCTGAGGCTCTGTAAGGCTTCCTGGTGCATTTGCAATTCATTCTGTGCTGAGATAACAGGCGATGATGGAATTTACTGATGAGGAGCTGCGTGGTTTTCAGCTATGGTAATTTTATACATTCGCTTCTCATAATGAAATTGGCGACTACATTATTATACGTAAGATATTGGAAATGGTTTTGATTTCCATATAGCTGAATAAATCAGGAAAGCCTGCTTGGATTTGTCATCTCAGGGTTACTTGAGTTAAACTGTTACGGATGAGGTATTGATCATATTGATCGTGGAGTATGCTTATGGGAGACGGGGTGGGCAATTTCTGTGGATCTGTTCCCTCCCCATTCACCTACTTTTTCCCTGTGCTGCAGGAGGAGGTGCGTCAGGCTGTGACCCCAGCCGAGCCCGTACAGTATTATTTCACGCTCGCCCAGCAGCCTGCTGCAGTGCAAGTTCAGGGGCAGCAGCAAGGACAGCAGACCACGACGTCCACGACCACCATCCAGCCCGGGCAGATCATCATTGCCCAGCCGCAGCAAGGGCAGGTGAGTGCTGAGCAGAGGTCAGGGGCTTTGCAGCTCAGTGGAGCCACTGAAACCTTCGACTCCGTGTGTCATGCTTTGCAGTCTCCAGTTCTCACTGCCCAGAACAGTCAATAACAAAACAGAAATGTGTTTTCCTTTGCAACACAATATGGCCGAAACACTGAATCGCACTGATCCACTAAACAGAGTAGAAATATCCTTTTGCTGTAATGTAAGGTTATGTTTTATTATAGGGGGTACAGTGTGTTGTTATTCAAGAGCAAGCAGTGGCAGCCATAGGATGAATTCTCTTTTCCCCATGCAAGTGAAGCTGTAATAAGTTTGAGGCTGTGTTTGTACACTGTCAGTCATGTGACTCTCACTGCGCGTGGTTTTTTTCTCCACTCCTTACCTTTATTAATAGCATACTGAGGTTAGGAAATAAATTTTGGAAAAAAAAAAAAAATGAACAGATGCTTTAAGAGGCACAGTATTGATACTGATAGAGAAACGGGGCCTGCTCTGCTTTTCTTAAAAGTTCATTTTCCTTTATCTGACAAATAGTTGTGGTGTGTTGGTGAGGCTGGTCTGGCACCTTCTGCTTTTGTAGGAAGCACGTTCTAGTTACCAGGCCACTGCTATCTTCAGAGCTCTGAAGTCTCAGTTTGAGCCCTTACTGGCATGCATTTTCTTGAATATATTTGGCATGTCTGCATGTCTCTGTGCCTCTCTTAGGCACAGTTACCTATCTGTAAAATCGGAAAATAAGGTTCCTGCTTCACAGCAGTGCCGTAAAGATGAGTGTGCAGGAGCAGCCCAGGTGTTCAGAGACCTTAATAACGAGGATCACGTAGCTCCTGGTTTCTCTTCAAGGCGGTTTAAGCATCAGGAAATAACGGTGGGTCTCGGAAGCAGTCTGCCTGTCGCTTTCAGCATCATGTGGCTGGTTCGCCTGTGTTCGGTCCTTGCTTGGCCCTTACCCGCTGTTCTGAACGCAGACCACCCCTGTGACGATGCAGGTGGGAGAAGGCCAGCAGGTGCAGATCGTGCAGGCCCAGCCGCAAGGACAGACCCAGCAGGCGCAGAGCGGGACCGGGCAGACCATGCAAGTCATGCAGCAGATCATCACCAACACAGGAGAGATCCAGCAGATCCCGGTAAGGCTTCTTACCACTGGAAACGTGTAGCAGTCTTGTAAACAAACCGGCTGCTGGTGTTCTGGCATGGACTGTACTTGGATGCTTTTTTTTAACTGTAAGAGGAAGTTTGGATTGAGTGGTGTGTTTTCTGCACTAGGGGACGAAAACTAACCAGGTGTGACGTGAAGGGGGAAATAAATACAACCCATCTAGTGCAGAGTCAGTGCCCACCACCAACACTTCACCCTGTGTGAAATACTTATTATTAGGAAGCAATAAATAAAATACTTCCAGGGTAAACCTTAGTTCTCCACTACAACATGATTTCAATAAAGCATAATTAACTTCTGATGCCTTTTCTTGGTTCTGCCTCTGCAAATCTGAAGTCGTGACCTGGCAGACTGAGTGGGAAAGGTGCCATCTGTGAGTTATTAATAAGCTTTTATGTTATAAAAAATATTTTACTGAATACTTTGGAGGAATGGCTTTGCAGAACCAGGAAATACCTTCTCGCTTTCATATTAGCATATATCTGCTGAGGCCTTAAGAACGGGATTTTGAGTACCGAACATCAGAAGTAAGTTTTGGCACATGTCCTAAGTAAACACATGGGTCAAAAAATGGCATTTTTTCCCCTCTTTGTAGCTTCTAATGACCACAAAGCTGGGTCTCTTGATTCCCATCTGGAAAATTTCACACCTCTTAAAGAAAAAAAATAAATAAATCCGCCCAGTTCTGTGTACTTAACCAGCAACACAAAGGTCAGACCAAGTGACCGAGACACTCACTTCACTTTGATTTCTCTTATTACGAGGCTTGCCCATGGCTGGGGCAAAACCGATCTTTTACACAAGTCTGGCTTGTCAAGGTTTGCTAAGCTTCCCTCTGTCTCTTTGTTCTTGGACATAGCATCTTGAGAAAAGCTAAGGTGGTAGGTGCTGCCAGATTTTTCCAGTTCACTTCCTACTTCTTCTCATCTCTTTAAATCTTTAACTAATTCCGACTGCTTGGCTTAAGGTGTTGGTCAGAAAGGAAGCGTGCTGCTTGCCAAATGCAGTGTTTTACTACCAGCAACCTTTTTTCTCCTCTGCGTTCTCCACTGCCTTTCTCTTACGTTCTTATTTTTTCTTCCTTTCTATGTGGAAGTCTCTCTGAGATGCTTCTTAAAAGCCTTTTGGGAGGAGATCTGCACCCCTGCCTCAGTGAATCTGTTATAGCAGTACTGAGTGTTGCAGCATCCTCCTTTGGTTTGGCAATAGAAGCACAGCTCAGACTTGTTTTCCAGTCGTCTCTGGTGAATGCTGCAACCCCCTGCAAGAAAAGGATTTGGAGGTCTACTAAGGGAAAGAAGTCTTTTTAAAGCAGCTGTGAGAGGACCATAGTGTTCTGCACAAAGTGCTGTTCTCCACATAGGTGCATCCTGTTGTAAGTGATCATGCGCTTTATGAAAATATAGAGGCTTTTTAATTAGTGTCTGCTTTTGGCCAGGCCTATTCTTCTACCATCTTCTTGCCTGGGAGCATTTAAGAGCAGGTAGTTATGTCTGCTTAAATTTGCAGACACAGATTGGAACTGTCAAGTGCCTGAGCATGGTAGCTTTGTCTTCAGGAGCACTTGGGTCTCTAACAAGCCTAAGACTATAAAACAGTAACTTCGGAGTGGTGTTTTAATGAAATACTTAGAATTCCCCGTTGAGTATTTAGCAGAGATGCTGTTTTGCCTGTAGTTAAACAGATCTCCTTTTAATCACAACATGTTGAAGAATCACAGTTTGTGGAAGATAAAACACCTTTCCCCCTTTCTGCTTCCAACAAATGAAGTACAATGGAACGGGGGAGCCATGCGCTCACCACGAGAGCTTGTTAGTGCCCTCACCTGGAAAGCACGCTTTGTATGGTTTCACAGAACTGAAGCCCTCGGTCTATTCAGTGCTGCCATCCATTTTGCTCTTTCTGCTGTGCTTTTATTATTTTCCCCCTAAGTTTCCTTTCTATCTCAATATAGTTACCGTTATCTTCTGATGGTTCTTTTTTTCACTGTGGCATCTGTTAGGGTTCAGCTAAGAATCCTTCTTAACACAAATACAAAAGTTCGAAACACTCTCGTAAAACCAGGAGCGTCTCTGATTGCAAGAGTGTTGAGAGAATCTTACCAAAGTTCTCTGCTGGGTTTCCACATGCTCCTGATTCTCTGCTTCCTTACTGTGTTTGCTCTAGGACTGTGGGTTGCCCATGGGAAGGTGGCTTTATTCTTTTTAAAATTTAGTAAAGTTGGAAGGAAGGAAGTGTATACATCAATTAAATGGTAATTGTTTGTTTCCCCCCGTTAATTTTATGTTAAATTTCATCTGCATCTTAGCCTAAGTATCGCCGGGCCAGCTCTTTGGAGCTTACTGACATTTCTGGAAGAGCAGTTTTTCTAAACCACTTTGATCCATTCTGTCAGTAGTATAGTTAAAATCTAAGCAGGAAACCCCCAGTGTGGAAAACATGCTCTGCAGGCAGATCTCAGTGCAGAAACAGATTCTTTATTGAAATGTTTATGCTCATGTGGAGTTTATTTGCTCTTGAAATAATATTGGAGCTTTTAGACACAGCTGGTGAAGTCAGCGGTGTTTGTATAAATGCCAAGACCACGTTCTAGGCACTTCCAACCTTTGTCAAGTGAGCCGTGTTCAAGTGTTTTGTGTGTCTGTCTTTGCCCTTTTTAAAAAGAAGAAAACTTAAAATATTTTTGTGTACAATTAACCTTGAGGCTATGAATCTATAAATAATGCAAAATGAAAAATTCAAGATTAATATCAATCATGTGGTGAACTTTTTATTGCTTCTCAGATGGGTATTAGTAGTACTAGCTGTTTGTATCACAGAAAATGCAAAGTGAGAGGTGAGGTTACTACGATGACACTTTCTTCACATCCCACTCCCCCAGGCATCTACCCTTGCAAGATCTGGGTTGTAGGAAATGAATCTACGTTTGAGTGTAAAGCACAAAGCACTGGCACAAAGAATTAGCCTCTGCCAGGTGGGGAAGAGCTGTATTTAAAGTTCCAAATACTATCTTGCAATATCCCTGGGTTTTGTCATCTCCACTGTCTTCATTTATTTGAAAATTTCCCATATTTTCTTGTTGTATTTTTTGGCAGAATGCAATAGGAGTGTCGTTATGTGCAGCTAGCTCGTAAGAGTTTTCCTTATGTGAAACAACACACCGAAGTCGTAACTTGGTTCTCATAACTAAAAGACAAATGAGTGTCCTTGATGCTTTCGGAAATTTAGCAATTAATATGCTTTAGCTACTAACTGACCACTTCCATTCTGGAGAAAGAAGTAATGTTGTGCTTCTTTGGGGTTTACTTCAAGAACCTGGAGGAGTTCTGTGGACATCGTTCTTGCTTTGGCAGGTAGTGGTAGTTGCTCATCTCAACCGGTAACCAACTGAAGCTTCCCAGTGGCATCTATTACTCTGGCTTCTGTTGTGGAAACAAGAAGGCAAGTTTGTGTGTTTCAGGTTACACAGTTACCTGTTTAATTTTCTTTCCCTGCCCCCTCCGCTTGTCTCCAGGTTCAGTTGAATGCTGGCCAGCTGCAGTATATCCGCTTAGCCCAACCTGTGTCAGGCACCCAGGTAGTCCAGGGGCAGATCCAGACGCTTGCAACCAATGCACAGCAGGTACGCACTCTAATGGCAGGGCTGACATTAACTGTTAAAGTGTTGTTCCCTAGCTCCTGAAACTGCAAAGTCCAGTTGAATTTACCAGCTCTTGGGCTAGGGTTCCTGCGTTTCTTTTCTTCCTGTTACCTTCATCAGAATAATGAAGCAAGGAGCATAGCGGAAGTTTCCTTTACCTGTACGTGAAAGTTGCATGCGTGTGTGTGTGTGTGTGTGTCTCACTGTATAAAGCTCATGCTGCTTCTGAGCTGATTGCAGGTAAAACTTCAGTTCATCAGCCTTCTCTTTACTTCTGCTCCTTCTGGCTGGGTGAGGGAGGAGCAGCAGCGCACGCTCTCAGGAGAGCTATTGCAGGGCCAGCGTTGCTGCCAGCAGGTTACCTCGTGGTCTTGGTGAGGCTGGTCACTAAGGGATTCTTCTCTGCCTTCAGGGGATAGGAGAGCTGCTGCTTTTCTGTGATCCTGGAGACCGCATTCTCCTTGTGAAAATCAGAGAGGACATGCTTGTGTTTGGTTTGGAACAGCTGAGTCCCATGTCCCTTGTTCTTGACTTGCAGTTAGCACCAGCATGACTGCAGTCCAGCGGCATGAGATCTATCTTCCCACGTGGTGGGGTAACGAAGTTTGGAAGAGTCTAAATGCTCTTGAAAGGCTGCAGCAGAATATTTTGGTGGGGTCCTGGCCCTCTCCAAAATGCCCTCAGTGATCATCCTTCTCTTATCCTTGCAGATAACGCAGACAGAAGTCCAGCAAGGACAGCAGCAGTTCAGCCAGTTCACAGATGGACAGGTAAGAATTTGGAGGCTGTTGGTGCTACCTCCCTTTGAAGTCAAAGGCTGGAAAGACTGTTTTAAAGTCTGTGTGTTCTGGCAAATCGACTCCTCCAGATAAAACCTGCTACTGCTACCAAACCCTAACCTGAAGCAGGGTAAGTGAGTGTTGTGCCACTCTTAATTCAGGTGGATTCTTCATGTTTGGCTGCATCTGCTCCAAATTAACCCAGGCCCCTGCACTCTGTGTAGGATCCATTTTAATCCTAACCAATTCAAGAATAAAGGTCTTAACATTTAGCTATTGACTATTGCATAAGTAGCATGAACTCAGTCTGGGCATAAGAAATTCACAGAATTACTTCAGACATCCATTGCTGAAATCGTACCAGCGGTGCTTTGTGCTCTGTTTTCTGGGACAGATATTACTTGGACCTGGGAGTTGCTGTTATCACCAGCACTAAACTCGTAGGGTTAATGCATAACATTGTGCTTGGAGGAGACCAATGCTGTGTGTGATGAGAACTGACAGTCCTTTCTTCCCCCTCTTCTGTCCCCGCCAGCAGCTTTATCAGATCCAGCAAGTGACCATGCCTGCAGGCCAGGACATCACCCAGCCCATGTTCATTCAGTCCACCAACCAAACCTCAGATGGCCAGGCCACGCAAGTGACAGGGGACTGAGCGGACATCACGTCTCTGTGTGAAAACAAACACGTTACCAACAAACACGTTACCAGCCTGACCTTCGCCGTACCAACCTGGTCCGATGAATCCATCTGCTTCTCTGTATCCGTGCTCAATATTCAGCCTACAGTAGGCTTGCGGTCTCTGGTGCACTGTACACCTTCCTCTGGTGGGTATGAGAGGATATCCAGCAGACACTGACAAGAATGCAATATTTGTATTTTTATTTTTAGAAGTCAATATTTCAGTGTATTCAGCTGCTTGTTCAACCCCCTGGAAACTGAAGAGAACTAATTGAAAGGAATTAGTAGCATCTCATTGAACGATGTGTCAAACGTTTTTATCTAGTGAAATTATTAAAGGGTACTGCATCAGGTTTGTTGTAAGAGCTTTATTCCTGGTATTGTTTGTATTTTTCTCCGAATAGAGCTAGATTCAGTCCTGCCATCTCAGTGGTCCATTAGGGGCGTGGGGGGGAGTGTGTATGTGTGTTAGATTTTCCTCTCCTGCCTCCGTTTTTGGTAAGCCGGAGCATTGAGTGTATGCAGCTAGGGGGCAGGGAGTAGGGGAAGAGTAATTAAAGTGAAAACAAAAACATTCCTTGTATTATGACTGTATTTTCTAAGGGCAAACGATTCTTTAATTTGGCCTGGTTTATTCCAGAAACACTAATGGAAGTCTGGACAAACCCCAGCCCTGCTGTTAACTGTTGTACTAGCTTCAGTCGATGCATGTAATATAAGCTTCATAAAACAAAATAAATTTCCTTTTTAAGATAATGTCTGCACTTTCTTTGGGAACTGGTGCCCAGCATCAACCTGCCAAGCAAAGAGCAGCCTGGGTCCCTGAAAAATACCACCCCAAAGTGGTGAAACCAGCAAACAGGGCTTAAAGGGGGCTGCAGAAGGGGCTTGATGGGGTCTCTGGGAACACGAGCAGTGGGGTGGGAGCTCTGTTGGTGCCTGCCAGCCAAGGAGGTCTCCATGGGGACGTTGCACAGCGACTGCTTCAGCACAGCAGCCCTTCACCTGTGCCTGCCAGCCTTCCCTGCAGCTTCTGAAGCAGTGAGGGGTTTGGGGCAGGTTTGAATGAGCTCCAGAAGCCAGGTTTAACTGAGCACACTGCGAGGAGCCTGGCGGCGTTAGGGCCAAGCTTAGGTCTTGGCTAAAACACGGGTGAGGTTTTGTAACTCCTAATCTTTGTGTCCAACATCAGGCAATTTGACATACTTGGCACGTTGTCCAGGAGGGGATCTGTGGCTTTGTGCAGCGCCTTGGCAGAGCTGTGTGACAGTGTGAGGGACAGTGCCAGCACCAGCAGCTGCTGATTTTTCCTGGCAGAAGAGCCGAGTTCGCCATGGTTTTGCAGGGAGGAGCAGCACCAGGAGCCGCTGGCCGCTCCGCAGTGGTGTAAAGTCTGTAAACAGGGCCGGGTTGTTCCAGTGTGGCGAGGGAGCTTGCTGCAATTCCTGCACCTCTTGGGCTGGGTGAGGTCAGGTCATCCCTTCAAGTCCTGAAGGGGCTGGGAGCCAGCAGCGCCCTGCAGCCCTCAGCTCCCTGCGGGGTGGGCACCACGGGCACCATCGTGCGTGGAGCAGAGCATCAGTGGGCAGCCGGCGTGAAGCCAGGGGGGAAAAAGTATGTTGGGTGAAAGCTCCGCGTGTGGGCTGCGGCCACGAGAGGGCACCCACGGGTGGCTGCTGCACGGGGCTGGAGGTTCCTGGGGGTGGAGGTTCCAGGGGCTGGAGGCTGGCAGCCGCACACGCTGGGCTCTGCCCAAGGAAAACTCTTTACCCAAAGCTGGGCTCTGCCTTGTGTTTGCTTGAAGGAGTTTAAAGCGGCAATAAATAAATAGAAAAATAGATAAATAGATTGCTTGACGGACAGAAAATGTGCGTGAGCTGCGCTGCTCCTGAAAGGAGAGCGCTTTGCAGCGAAAGCCCCCGCCTGTAATTGAAGGCAGGCTGCTCTCACCACGCTCAGCATCGTCCTGAGCTTCCTGACGTCTGAGCTCAGCCAGGGGTGTGAGAACTGCACCAGGCAGCTGGTACCGAGGCTGGAGCTGTTAACGGCTGGCTCGTAACGGAACTGGGAATGGGGATGTCGCTTCGCCTGCCGCTTGGCTTTGCCCGCAGTGAGCAGCAAACGGCATCTTCTGAGCAGGTCGGGCCCCGGGACAGCGCTGGCCCCGCTGTGCCGCCACCGCTCCGGGACCCGCTGCTTCTGCAGGGGTCTGGTGCTGCTGTGGCTGTGAACTGCCCTGAGGGTGCCCTGGGACAGCACTGGTGGGCCGAAGGTCCCAAAGCTCTCTTGAAGTCCTCGTTCATTCTTCCTTCCTTGCCTCGGGAGCTGGGAAAAGCGGCTGGTCCCTGACCCGTCCTGCTCCCACAGCTCCGTGGCACAGCGGGGCAGAAGTGTCCCCATTCCTCCCATGGGGCTGCTGTGGGATGTGCCCCAGCTCCTGGCGCTGCTCCTAGCGTGGGGTCAGGGCAGGCAAACACGGACGTGGGGCAGGGGCTGGGGTCACCCAGGCTCCATGGCCATGCAGCCCTGCAGCCCCCAGCCCAGCGGGGCTGCTCCAAAGCGGGAGCCCTCCGAAGCGTGGCCGGGGCGTCCCAGCCTCTTGTTTGCTCGAGCGTGTGCGAGCACCAAGCCAGCAGCTAATTGCCCTGGGCCTTGGCCAAGCCTTCAGCAGACGCAGGTGCTCCAAAGCCCTCCCTGCTCCCTGCCCCCTGCTCCCAGCTGTCCCCAGCTCCTGGGGCACCGCCAGCCCCGGGCACCCTGCAGTCACCTGCCCCCAGCTCTGCCCGTCCCAGCCACCGAGCCCCAGCTCAGGCTCCAGCCCCAGCCCCAGCTCAGGCTCCCTCTGCCCGCCCCTCAGGCTCCCAAGCCCCAGCTCAGGCTCTGGTCGCCTCCTGCCCTCCGTGCACCCTCAGCTCTGCCCTGGGACCCCCCAGCACCCCCCATGGAGGGCACCAGCCTGGGGCTTTGCTCCCATCCCATCACGGCTTCCCGTGGAGCCCCCGTCCCGCCTGTCCCCCTCCCCAGCCGGCAGCTCTGCAGCTGCATACCAGGGCTGCAAAGTTACTGGAAATCCTGTAGATGCAAATCCTGGCCTCAAATCCCGGCCTCCCGGCCGTGCCAGGAATTTGAGCTGCAATCCCAAGAGGGCAGCAGGCTCCAAGCACGCAGGCCTCTTCGCTCACCAGCACCCGGCCTCGGAAATCCTCTTTAAGGTTTCACCAGGGGCCGGACCCGAGGGGCTCTGCGGGATGCCCGTGGCCAGGCAGGGGGCAAAAAGCTGGCAGAGCCTGGGCCGGCTTCCCAAAATCTCCGCCGGTTCTGCCGGCACCCTACTGAGCCAGACTCCCTGGTTCCCTCCCAAAACCTCCCGGCCCTCCCAGCTCCACGGCATCATTTCCCAGGGTCTGTGCAGGTGGAAAGCGCGACCCCAGGGCAGAATCAGTCCTTGAACTGCCCCCGGGCGCTCTGCTGGGCTGGGGGTGAGCAGCATCACGGTGACGGCTGCACCTGCAGCCTCCTAAATCCCCTTCTCCCCCCTGGGGATGGTCTGGGACCAATTTGCAGAAGCCGAACTGCCGGAGGCCAGCAGGGGAAAGTTTCAGAAGGGGCAGCAGTTGGGTGGTGGTAGCACTCCTCTGCTGGTTCATCAGCAGCTTGCCGGGTCCAGTCTAGAGAAGTGGCGTCTTTGTTTAAATAAAAACCAAAAAACTTAGTTCTCTTTGAGCAGAGCTCTCCCAGTGCTTCCCCTGCACGTCTGGGACCTCAGCCTGCAACCTCCCTCTCCAAAGCCCAAAGCAGCAGGAATAAACTGAACACTTCCCACCTCCCGGCCCCCTCCCCAGTGCCCCTTCCTGGAAGTCCTTTCAGGTCACCTTAGCTCTGCCCCTCCACCGCCCGCAGGCTCCGATCAATCGCCAGGTGAAACCTAAACCGCGGGGACGAGGGGAGCGCCGGAACCCAACGGAGCCGGTGAAGGTCAGGGTGATCCCGTGGCGGGGGGGGGGATGCCATACTGGGACCCCGTGCTCGGGGGGATGCCGTACCGGGACCCCCGGGGAGCTCAGAAGGGGGCTGCAGGAGGGCAGAGGGCAGAATTTGGGTTGGATCCCCACGGGTGCAGCCTACTTGGACCCGGCTCTCATTGCCGTATTGGTGCTGTAGTGCTTGTGGGGCATCCTCGGGGGGTGATGGGATTTTCAGGCTGGCTCTCGGGGTGGGTTTGGCCAGCATGATTTCTCCCGTGCCCCCTAAAATAAAATTGTCTATTTATTGTGCGTGCTTCCCCAGACCTACCAAATACCGCAGTGCTCACGAGGGCCCGTGCCCGTGCCAGGATCTCCAACCACCACGTTAAATAATTCACCGCCCGGAGCTGTAACTTGCACTCCTCTCCTGGAGCTCGGGCCCTGGGGCACCCCAGTGGGGTGGGGGGAACCGGCTGCAGCGTGCCTCAGTTTCCCGATCTGTTAGTGGGGAGCTCGGGGAATAAGGTGGCGGAGCAAACCCCTGTGGGTGTGCTGGACCTCGAGCACAGGGGAGGAACTGGGGATTCTGGGGTGCTCGCTGCTGGGATGCTCTGTCCCTGGTGGTTTGGGGTGCTTGCTCTGGGATGCTCTATGCCCTGCGATTTGGGATGCTCACTCTTGGGGTGTTCCATCCCTGGGGCTTCGGGATGCTCTGCTCCCAGTGCTTTGGGATGTCCCCCCGGGATGCTCCATACCCTGATATTTGGGATGCTCCCCACGGGCCGCTCCATCCCTGGAGGTTCGGGATGCTTCCTTCGAGCTGCTCCACACCCTCCCCCCCCCCCCCCC
>CM021719.1:5620629-5647550 GCA_011074415.1 Stictonetta naevosa
CGGCGGGACCCCCGCTCCCCGCCGCCGGGGGCTGCTGGCGGCTCCGAGCCCCGGGGCTGCCGCTGCCGCCGCCTCTGCCGCCGCCGCCGTCCCCCGCCCCGCCGGGCCCCCCCCGTGCCCGGCGCCGCTGCAGAACTGCCTGTACAACGTGCTGGAGCGGCCCCGCGGGGGGGCCTTCGTGTACCACGCCTTCATGTGAGTGCCGCGGGACGGGACCCTCCGGGTTCGGGGGGCTGCGACCTCCCGGGGGGCGGCGGGGAGGTGCTGAGAGCAGGGAGACCCCCGGGGTGGAGGTGCGGAGCTTCCCCGTGCTCCCAGCGGGGTTCTGCGGGTGAGCACCGAGTCGGGGAGCTCCGGTACCGGGCGGGCAGGGGGCGAGCACCGAGCCGGGGAGTGCTGAGCGCCGGTGCTGAGCGGGTGCTGAGTCCCCGACGGCTCCCCGGTGCCGCGCTGGTGCCCGGGGCTCGCTCTGCGCCGTGCTGGGGGCACCCCCGGGGCACCCCCTCGGTCTGTCCCCGTCCCCTGCGAGCCCGTGGGGACCCTCAGGGGCGGGGGTCCCGCGGAGGGGGCACCTCTGGGTGCCACCGGGGACCCGTCCCCTGGGGTAGCTGTGGGGCAGGTGCACCCGAAGTCCCCACCTGGCGCCCCCTGAGCTGTGCCAGGGTGGGATGGGGGAGGCAAACCGGGGGGGTCTTGTCCCCGGTGGAAGGCTGGCAGTGGTGCCCCACAAGATGTGCCCTCCGTGGTCCCCAGCACTGCTGGTCCCCAACACGTCCCGGGGATGCTCCGGGAGCTGGTCCCTTCCCGGGCAGTGCCACCACTCCCCAGCCCTGCCATCAGCGCCCCACAGGCTCAGCTCGTGGCTGAGGGGCGAGTTCTGCCCCTTGGGGTGTCCTCAGGGGGCTGGAACCGGGCTGCGGGGTGCACCCAGGGACCGGGGGCTCCATGCGGGGCTGCTGGAGCCCTGCTGGGACCCTGCTGGGGTGCTGCTGCTCCCTGCCTGGTTGTAGCCATGCGGAAGGTGATGTTTTTCCCCCAGAATCTCTTGTGTTGGCTGCGTGTACTCGGTGTGCACCCTCCAACCCTGCTGGACACGGCCCCCCGCAGAGTTGAGAGCCTCAAATTTTGCCTCCCCGGCTCCGTTCCGCAGCGGTGCCCGGTCGTTAGCGGGGTGCGCGAGCTGCAGCTCGTTAAGAGGCAGGAAAGTGGGTCTTGCGTAAGTTAGCACTTTGAGATGGCAGGAGGAATTTGTCACTTGATCGCAGGGCATCTGAGCTCCCCAGGGAGCCAAGAGAGGAGCCTGGGGCCCATTTGTAACGCCTGCCGACACCTCCGCAGCGTGCTGTTGGAATAATACCTACGCTGCAAATGCTGCCCTCGAAAGCTTTTCCTGCGGGGAATTTGGGATGGCAGCCGAAACCTCCTGGTACAGGAGGGGGGGCAGGCTTTTTTTTTGCATACTTGCTGGGCTTCTGCACTGGGATCCTCCGGGTGGGCCCAGGCATCCTCCTCCTCCCGCAGTGCCTTCTCCCAGCGTGTGTTTTTCCCCCAGAACAGCAGCACCGGACCGAGCGGGTCCCCTTGCAGAGCCACGGAGCTGCAGGGCCTACCAGGAGACGGCTTTGTCCCGTCTGTGAGCTGTGCTGCGGCTCGGGGCAGCTCCCAGGGGCTCATCTGCTGGGGCTGGACCTGGCCAGAGCCACTAAAAGCCTGCCCCGAGGTGCTCCCATTGCCACGGCTCCGTCCTCGCCATAACTGCGGGTCGGGGTTTCGTTGTAGGAGATGCGAGCGCTGCTCACACCATGCACGCGCTCGTCTCCTGCCCTCGGTGCTGAGAGCACCGGAGTCACCGGGATGGGGACAGGACTCGTGCCCTTCCCCAGCCCCACCTGCCCTCAAGGGCTGGGCTGTGCCTGTTCCCCCGTCCCTGCTGGGCTGCCCGGCACCCCCAAAGCCCAGGAAGGCGCCGTGGTGGGCGCGCAGGGGGCTGCCTGCTCTGTAAAACATCCCGGGGATCTGGCTCCCTTCTGGCTTCTTCCAAGTTCTCTCTCCCACGGCAGAAGGGAGCTGTGAAGCTGGTGCAGCGCTGGGTGCTGGCGTTCGCGGGAGCGGTTTGTGTGCCTCAGCGCCTGAGGACGGGGTTTGGGAACGAGGAGGACGGCGTTACCCCCGCCTGCTCGGGGGACACCGAGGCACGGGAGATGCCCCAAGGTCGCCCAAGGTCGGGGCAGGCGGTCCCAGGACCCATCCACGCCTGCGCGCTGCCTCCCCCAGCAGCCTGGCTCCGAGACAGGGCTGAAAACTGCTAAAATGGAAATACCCGCTGAGAAGCGGAGTGCTTCCCTCCTCTGAGCAGTTTAACGTCTGGGAGCACGTAGCAGGGTTGAGCTGATACCGCTTATTGGAAAAGTTCAGTCTCCTCCTGCTGGCAAATTGATCCCAAATAGTCCCCGAGTGGCTGCTCGGGGCTGGGCCGATGCTGGCCCCTCTCACGGGATGGGTTTGTTGCTGCCACATCTTTGCAGCCCCCATGTCCTGCCCCAGGTGCAAAAATAGAGCCAAGGTGGGCGGTGGTGGCCCCATCCCCTCTGTCCCCTTGCTGCGGGGCTGCGCTGACCACACCGAGCCTGGGCTTGGCTGGCACCAGCTCTAAATGAGCGCTTCTAGCCCGGAGCTTACAGAGAAAATCTGGGAGAGTGACTGGAGCCTTAACCGACAGGCTTTAGAGCCAGAGGCAAATAAAAGCTTCCTCTTTCGATGTCCTCCCTGCATGTGCATCGCTGCGGCTGGGGGGAGCTCGCCAAGGAAAGCAAAGCCCCGGGGGGGAGCGGTGCCCTGCCCTGGGTGCCCTGCCTTGGTGGAGAAGGGGCTCTGGGTGCTCGTGCTGACAGCATGGAGCTGCACCAGGAGCTCAGCTCAGCACATTTCCACCCCTTAGAGGAGCGCTTTAATAATGACCAGTTTGACCTGGAGCGAAGTGGGGAAGACCGAGCCAGCAGCACCAGTAGCATCCCATGACCCCTGCCCAAAGCGCAGCCCCCGGGGCAGGGCAAGGCGCGCACCGCCCCATCCCGGCTGCTCTGGGGGCACCGGTGGGATGGTGCCAAGCTGGTGTCCCCCATTTACCCCGCTCCTGGGGAAGTGTCACCCCGTGCCTGGGGCTGGGACGTGGAGGGAAATGGCAGCGCAGAGCTGAAGTGGGCGCCTGGTGCCCCTGGTTTGGCTGCGGGGCCGTGGTGCATCCCTGCTGGTGCTGGGCGGCACAGGGGGCACGGGGCAGCCCTGGCGGGTCCCTCTGTGCTCCGGCCGGCTGCTGCCTGGGGAGCAGGCTGCTGGCAGCTCCTGGGCTCTCTCCTGTGATGGAAGAGGCTGCGGGGAGTGGGGTGGGATGGCTGCCGGCCGCCCTGCTGCAGGGTGCGGGGCTCTGCGGGGGGACCCTCACCGCCTCCCTCCCTCACTCGGTGAGCAGCAGAGCGCCTTCCTCACCATGCCGGGGATTTTGCCACCGTGCGCAGTGCCTGCAGCAGGTCCGAGCACTGCTTAATGCTTTGGCACGTGGCGGGGCCCTGCCGAACCCACCTGGGGCCATTTAATGGACTGGAGCCCCAGAGGGTTTGCAGGGAAATTGCTTCATCTCCTGCTCGGGGCTGGCTGTCCTCCGCCTGCCCGGTAAAACCCTCTGGTGTTAAGCTCCGGGCTTTAACTCGCTGTCACTCTTGCTCTAGAGGGACCTGGCTCGTCCCCAGCCGCTGGCATCCCACACGGTGGCTTGTTTGGGGAGGAGGAGGAGGAAAACCCTTCCTGCCCGACTGCTGCATGCCGGTGGCCAAAATGAAACGAGACAGCAAGGCCAGGACCCTCAGCTGCTGGAGCTGCGCCTTTGGAGCTGGGGGTTCTTTCCTCAGGGCCCCAGGGGACACCCCCAGGGCTGCCCCCCTCTTCCCTTGCCCCAGCTTGAAACGGGAGCTGCGGTGGGGGGAAAATGCCAGGGGAAGGAGAAGGCGACGCAGCAGTTTCCTGAACCTCACGCAGTGTCGCTGGGGCATAAAATGAAGTGACTGTGGTGCAACGTGAAACTGCACATTGATTTCCTTCTTTTTTTTTTCTTCGTTTCCCCTCTTGCTGCTTCTGCTGGACCCCGAGCACAAGGTGCAGGGTTTGGGGCCTGGGCCTGGCTGGCCCCAGTGGCGAGGACGGGGGCCACCTGCGTGGCCAGGGTGCCCCCACCCGGAGGTGATGCTCTTGGAGAGGCTCGGGTTGTCTGTCCCCCACAGCGATGTCCTGGAGCAAGGGGACGGAGTGGGGCTGAGTGCCCTGACCTGCCCCCTCTGCCCCCCCATGTGCAATGCGCGTGGGGGTCTCATCCTGCTTCACCTCCTCAGGGCTGCTCCTGTCCCCCCCCTGTTGTGCTGGGGTGCGCGGCCCCTCGGGAACGGGTCTGGGAACTCACTCTCTTTCCTCCCCCTCCCCTCAGCCCGTGGCTTGCCAGATGATTCAAGAGCGAAACTATCTCAGCTGCTCCGTGTGAGCGTCTTGGCACCGTCCGCAGGAACCTTGTGACCGTTCCCCCGCCAGGGTGCGGGGCCGGGGGGCTGGGGGCGATGCCGGGCACAGACCCCGGGCAGGCGATGCACGATGCCGCTCGCAGGTTCGGGCTCACTCAGGCTGAAGCACGAAGGCCTCGGGGCCCTTGGCACCCACCCCAGGGCGCAGAGGTGCACGGCGTGGCCCCGCGTGGGGCTTGGCAGGGGAGGAAGATGCTCGCCTGGCCGTGCAGGGCAGCAGTGCCAGGGTTTTGTCACTCGTGGAGCGAGTCCACGCCTGGCTGCCTTCACCGGAGCACCCGGGCAGGGAAGCACGGGGTGGGACATCATCCAGAGCCGCTGCTGGATGGTGACGCTGGGTCGCTGCGTGGCCACGGGACGAGCCGTGCAGCCGGCAGCCGGGCTCCTCATCTCAGCCCTGCTTGCACCCTGTGTGCCAGCAGCCCCCATCCCACCTCGCCCCCATGCACCCCAGGGCTGCCTGAGCTGGAGGAACGGTGGCTCTTGAGGCAGTGCCTCCCCGTTCCCAAGGGATCGGGGTCCTGTGGGCGCTGGGGTCGGTGGATCCATGCGGGCTGGGCGGGCGCAGCCACCGACCTCCTGCGTGGCCACGGGCGAGCGCCCGGCGCGCTGCTGCGGCTCTCCGCGGTGCAGGACAAGGAGGCGGCCACCCCTGCCATGGTTACGGGCACAAACAGGCCTGCTACACCGCCGATATTTATATCCCCGGGGCAGACAGGCCTCCTGCGCCACCTCTCCTGCAAGGCTGCTGTGCGAGGGACAGGGGATTTATAAGACACGCTGTTTATACGGCTGCAGACGGTGCTCGGGGTGCTGAGCCCTGCGGGTTGGGGATGTGGAGGGCAAGGCACCATCCCTGTCCCCATCGCCATCCCGGCCAGGCTTGGGTGGTTTTGTGCCCCGAGCAGACTCGGTGCTCGGCGTGGGGACACCCAGCGCTGCCACCCAGCACCGCGGGGACCCAGCAGTGCCACGATGGTGCCGGGCTGAGCTGGGGCTGGCAGTGCCGCTGGTTCCTCTCCCTTTCGGGGCTGTGCCGGGCTCGTTCCCGGGCCGAGCTGTTTGCACTGCGGCGCGTGGTGTTTTCCTTCCACCACGTTACCGCCGCGCTCTGCCGTGCCGCTGCCCGCAGGGGAGCGATGCAGCGGGGCCGGGCACGGGGGTGCCCCAACCTCACCCCCCATTTCCCAGCCTCGCCAGACCCCGCGGGGGGCGGCACCCGGGGCTGCAGCCTGTCTGCCCAGGGGTGCTCAGCCCAGCTCCGTGGGTGCTGGGGGTGCCACTCGCTGCCCGGGGCCGACCCCGTCCCATTTCCCTGAGCTCAGCAGCTTCCCCAGCTCACCTGCTCCTTCCCCTCTCCTGCCGCCGGCGTGGCCGGAGCGGCCGGGAGCATATGGCAAAGGCGGCCCTAATGAAGATTAATGCGAGGAGGTTCACTTTCTCCAACCAGCCACCCCCCCGCTGGGTTTTAATTAATATTTTGGGGCACGGCGGGAGGAGTGTTCCTGCGGACAAGCTCCTTCCCTGCAGGGTGTGGGGAGGCACAGGAGGTGCTCCTGCAGCCCCTGCGAGGCCGCCTGGCTGCAGCAGTTGTCCCCGTGTCCCCTCCTGCGTGGGGACATGGGGGGGCTGCGGGGAGCCCCTTTCCTGCCCCTCCAGCTGCCTCCCAGCACCTGACCCTCCCCTAAGCCGCTTAGGCGCTGCCAGCAGCCAGGCCAGGGCGCTTGTCCCAGCTTTGCAAGTTAATTCCCAGCAGGTGATGTGTTCCCACAAAGTTGCTTTCCCAGCTGGGCCGTGGGGGCCTCACATGATCGTGTCCTTCAAAAAACCCTGCTGCGGGGCCGGGGGCCGGGCAGGAGCATCCCCCGGGGGGGTGGCACTGGGGTCAGTGGCTCTAGGTGCGGGTGCCCATCGTTCCCGTGGTGCTGTGTTCCCGACCAGCTCGGTGCCCCTGCAGCCCACTGAGGTGCTCGGGGAGGAGGGAACCCAGCGGCCGCAACGTGTGCCAGGGATCAGAGACCCCCCCTCTGTCCCCGGCTTGGGCGAGAGGCACAAATCTTCGCAGGCTGGGAGATTTCTGCATTCTCTTCTGCTTTGTGCTCCGCTGCCCATGTAATTGCCTGCCAAATCCCAATTGTATAATGTTTATTGCTGATGGTGCACAAAGGCTCTGCCCTGGGCTGCTCGGCCTGGGCTTGGGTTTGCTTCTCCGGACGAGCGTCGCGGCGGGGAGCCCGGCGAGCTGCTGCTGCCCTGGCTGCTAAGGGCAGAGCTGCTGCGTGGGGCAAGGGCTCTGCTCCTCGTGCAAGGGGCAGGGGCTGGCTGCAGCCCCCGGCCCCCGGACAGGGAGCGCCTTGGAGCATCGTATGGGGCCGTGACGCCCCCAGCCCCTTCGTTCGGGTGTGTGTTGTTCCAGCTCTGCCCTCCCCTTGCCCTGCATCCAGCCCTTCTCCCATTTCCTTGCGTTTCTCTGCCGTCAGCCCCATCTCCAATTTCCCCTCATGGCAGTTTTGGGGAAGGGACCTGCGTGGCTCTTTCAGGCTGCTTTCTGACCCAGGTCTGCGGCTTGCTCTTTTTGCACCATCCCTGCCAGCCTGGCTTCGTGCGGTGCTGCCGGGGACCTGGCCACGCTCAGCCTGGGGGCCCTCGGCTCCCCCACCCCAGTGCTCGGTGCCTGAGCCACCTCCCCTTGGCCTGAGTGCTCCCGAGGAGGGCACCGGGCATCCAGGAGGGCACCGAGCATCATCCCGGCAGACACCGCTCCCCATGGTGCCTTCCTGCAGGCGTGGGGTCTGGTTTCAGCCCCTCAGCCACCCCAGGCAGCCAATTCGGCTCCAAAACTCCGTGTCAGCAGCAAGAGGAGATGAGAAAGTGCTCCGAGCCGGCGTCGGGCAGCACGGTGCTGCCGGCAGCGGGGCCAAGCCGAGCCCTGCGCTCTCTGCAGCACCTCCAGCAGGACCCAGGGGCTTTGCTTGCACTGGGTGCAGGAGCTGCTGGGGGGGCGGATGGGGTGCTGGGGCCACACTGCTTGCACCGCCAGCCCCGTCCTGGCCACCCCTGTGCTGCCCGCGGTGGGGCCCCGCTCCCAGCTCTGTCCCCGCTGTCCCCGGCGGTGCCCGGTCTGGGGGGCGCGGTGCCGGTGCCCCTGTGCCGTTACGCAAGGCGGCTCCGGCGGAGCCCTCTGCGCGCCGTCACGTGGGCCGGTGGCACAAACCCTCCGCTTTCCATTTTTAGAATCGCTGGATCAGGGGAAAAAATGTATTTTTGGAGAGTTTCATTTGCTTCAGCTCCAGAATCTATTTTTTTCCCCCTCCTTTTTATTTTAAATGGGCCAAAGCCCCTTTTGTCTTACCCCAGCTCTCGGGACGGGCAGCCTCCGAGCAGCTCCCTGCTGACTCTGCCCTTGGGTTTGGCCTGGCCCAGCTGTTCCCAAGTGGATCCGTGTCCCTGCAGCGGTGGCAGGTCCCCATGGTGGCAGCGACAGCGGGGACAGTGGCTCTGGTCCCCCTTCTGCCTGGGGGGGGGGCCTCCAGCTCCTGCCCTGCTTTTAATTAGCGGTTGTTTTGCCCGGGAAGAGGCCGCAGGGCTGCGGCAGAGCCTGGCACTGAGCCCCACGGCTGCTGGAGCCAGGCCTTCCTCCTCCTCCTCCTCCTCCTCCTCCGCCGTGTTCTGCAGGGTGGCCTGGGGACATGTCCTCATCACGGGGGTCCTGTGGGGCCCAGACCCTCTGGTGCAGCTGCCAGAGGGTTTCTTGTTGTAATTGCCTGGGGGGAGGCACCCGGGTCCCGTCTGCCTCCAGCCCTGGGGACACACCAGGATTCTGCGAGCTGCCCCGTGGCCCCCTCTGCCTGCCCAGCAGCGAGGTGTGAAGCCCCCCCACCCCCCTTGCCTGTCCCCTCCCCTGGGGACGTCGCTCCCGGTGCCGGCAGTGGCAGCGGGGGAGCTGCGTGCAGGGGCCGTGCAGTGTCCGAGGTGCCCCCTGCAGCCCCCGCTCCTGGGTGAGAGGGTGGGGATGCTGGGGGGGGTCTCGGTCTCCATCCCCATCCCCTGCCTCTGCACACCCTCGCCGTGCTCCCCCAGCTATTTCTGGGCGTTAAATACCCCAGGGCCACAGAACGGCTCGGGTTGAAGGGACCTTCGAGATCCTGTGCTCCTGCCCCCCCGCCATGGGCACGACCCCTGCCCCGAGCCCAGGGTGCCCCCAGCCCCATCCAGCACGGCCTTGGGCACTGCCAGGACCGGGCACCCCCAGCCCTTGGGGGCCGCCTGCTCCGTGCCCCGCCGCCCTCGGGGGACGAATTTCTTCCCCCTACCCATCCCGAGCCCACCCCCCCGAGCGGGCGCCGTGCGGGACCCGCGGGCAGCGGCTCCCGGGGGCTCGTCGGGGCGCGCTCCGGGCGCGGCCCCGCACCCTGCGCGCTCCCGAGCCGCTCCCTGCCTCCCCCTAGGGGCAAAGCCCGGCCTCGGAGGCTCAGCCTCGGCCGCCGAGGAGGTCCGGGCTCCCCCCACGCCCTCCCACCCCGTGCGCTCTCGTTGCAGCTTCCTCCTCGTCTTCAGCTGCCTGGTGCTCTCCGTCTTCTCCACCATCCAGGAGCACCAGAAGCTGGCCAACGAGTGCCTCTTCATCCTGGTAAGGGGCGGGGGGGGGGCACCCACGCTGAAACCACCGCAGCCCCCTGGAGACCCCTTCCCACCCCTCGGCCCGTGGGTTCCACCGCTGGTCAACGCCGGTGCCGATGCCACCCATCCCGGCACGTCGGCGACGCTGCGGGGTGGCCTCGCTGCCGCGGGGTCCCAGCGGCTCGGGGCGGCCCCTTGGCAGGGAGGGGAGGCTCACGCCGCTGGGCAAGGCAGGGCAGGAGGGGCTAAAAAAGGCAACTTTCCCCCAAAGTGTCAGAAACGGCTGACGCCGGAGTTCTTGCGAGCGGTGGGGACTAAATCGGGAAGGTCCTTGTGACTTTGCCACGAGTAAGCAGAACGGGGGCTTGTTTGTGCGGGAGGTAGGAGGACAATGCTGACGGAGGAGGAAAAGGACCCAGCTAAATTTGAGCTTGGCACAGGTAGGAGGGCTGGGCTGCTCAGACAGCCTCGACGGCCACGGCCCCAGCGTCTGCCCTGCCTGCCCCGCGCCAGGAGCTCGGAGCTGTGTCACTGGGGGTGTCCTGAGGGGTATCCTGGGGTCCCCCCGCTCCAACGTTTCCTTTTGCACCCCCAAACCCGCCCCGTGCCGTCCTGCCGGCCCTGCCCTCCTCGTTTCACCCTGCTTCTCCCCCCGCAGGAGTTTGTCATGATCGTGGTGTTCGGCATGGAGTACATCGTCCGCGTCTGGGCGGCCGGCTGCTGCTGCCGCTACCGGGGCTGGAGGGGACGGCTCCGCTTTGCCCGGAAACCCTTCTGTGTGATAGGTACGGGGCGCGGGGCTTTGGGGGCTTTCAGCGTCACCCATGCCATAAAAACCCACGCACCCGACCCTCGCCCTCGCTACCCTACAGATTTCATTGTCTTCATCGCCTCGGTGGCCGTCATCGCCGCCGGCACCCAGGGCAACATCTTCGCCACCTCGGCGCTGCGCAGCATGCGCTTCCTGCAGATCCTGCGCATGGTGCGCATGGACCGCCGCGGCGGCACCTGGAAGCTGCTGGGCTCCGTGGTCTACGCCCACAGCAAGGTGAGGGCAAGGCGAGGGGGTCCCGGCATGCCCCCCACCCCGCACCGCAGCCCCGCTCACCCCGCTGCCCCCGCAGGAGCTGATCACTGCCTGGTACATCGGCTTCCTGGTGCTCATCTTCGCCTCCTTCCTCGTCTACCTGGCCGAGAAGGACGCCAACGCGCAGTTCGCCACCTACGCTGATTCCCTCTGGTGGGGCACGGTAAGCTCGCCCCCCGCGGCCCCCCGGCCCCGGGAGGGGACCAGGAGGGTGGGACGGGGCCGCGGGGGGGGAGCTCCCTGCAGGGCCCCCCGTTCTCTGTCCCCGCTCAGGTCACGCTCACCACCATCGGCTACGGGGACAAGACGCCGCAGACGTGGCTGGGGCGGATGCTGGCGGCCAGCTTCGCCCTGCTCGGCATCTCCTTCTTCGCGCTGCCCGCCGTGAGTTGGGCTGGGATGGGAGGGGGGCCACAGTCCCCCACCCCGCCACATGGCAAAATTTGGGGAGAAAGGGGCAAAAATCCCCCCCCCCACGGATCCCATCCCCTCCTGTCCCCAGGGTATCCTGGGCTCCGGCTTTGCCCTCAAGGTGCAGGAGCAGCACCGGCAGAAGCACTTTGAGAAGAGGCGGACGCCTGCAGCCAATCTCATCCAGGTAGCACAGTCCTGCCCCGGTCTGCCTGACCCTGCCCGTGGGTGCCCAAGGGGTGTCTCTGCCTCCATGGGTCCCCATGGGGGGCACAGGAGAGACAGCGCGGGGGGCCCGGGCCAAGCCCAATGCCTGGGGACTCTCTCGTGCCCAGGCTGCGTGGCGGCTGTACTCGACGGACGCCAGCCGGGCGTACCTGATGGCCACCTGGTGCTACTACGACAGCCTCCTGCCCTCCTTCAGGTAGGCAGGGTGGGGGCGAGCGGCCTCGGGGGGCCTCGCAGAGGGTCCCCACAGGGACGAGGGGACACATGGGGACACCGAGGGCTTGGTGGGGACCGCGGGGATGAGCAGCTCCTTGCTCAGCCCCAGGACGCCGGAGCCGCAGCTCAGCGGCTGCCAAACGCCCAGCTCCATCCTCCCCCTGCCCTGCCCTCAGCACCCATCCCACCGCCCCCTCTCACCCCATCCATCGCCTTCCCGCGGAAAGGGGACAGTGCTGCTGGTCACGGGGACCTCACGGCCGTGGCTGTGGGGCTGCAGCTGGCCGGGAGCCAGAGGGACCCGCGGGGCACAGCGGGGAGCCCCCTGCCCCGTCCTGCAGCGCGCTCACCTCCCGAGTTCTCCCACATGCTGCTGCCACGTGTGAGCGAGGGCCCCGAAGCGTCTCCAGATGCCCTGCGTGCTCCCAGCCCTGCCCTCCCGTCCATCTTCGGTTTTGCGTTCTGCTGCCGCTCACTTCACGTGTTTCTTTGCCACGACAAATTTGTGATTCTGTTTCGCTCTTTATTTTTTCCAAAGGCAGGGTTCTTAACAGCCCGGGAAGCTGTGCCTCTGGTTCCCGAGGAGATCCGGTGCCCCGGTGCATCGCTGCCGAGCGCACTGGGGGGCCCTGCGGTCCTGCTGTGCCGGGAGCTGCTTCTCCTACCGCAGAGTGAGGACAGGGCCGGGCTCGATCCCTGCGGGGTCTGAGCCTCCCCCAGCTGCTCCAGCAGCACACAAGTCCCCACGTCACTTGGAGGCAGGTCCCTGCGGCAGAGACACTCGTCCTGCCTGTCCCCTGCCCGTCCCATCCCAGTGGTGTTGCCACCACCTCGCAGCCCCGCAGGCTGTGTGGGTGCCCTTCGCCTTCCCCTTTCCTTTCCCCTTCCCCTTCCCCTTCCCCTTCCCCTTCCCGTTCCATGCCCACATCCCCAGTGCTGCCACCCAGACAGGACCCAAGGTGGAGGTGGGGACGGGGTGTCTGTCCCCCGCCAGCTGTGACACCGAGCTGCCCGTTCAGCCCCGCTGCAGACCCCGTTCCCATCGGGGGCAGAGGCTTGGGCTTTGTGCTCTCCCCCCGCCCTAAGGTCAGCCGGAGCTGTTAAGAAGCTGGTTTTTGAACGCAAGCGCGTGCCCTGCCGTTCCTTCTCGTTTTGCTCAGTTTTTTTTTTTTGCTTTGTTTTGCACAGAGGACCTGCTCCAGCCTTGGTTCGCTCCCCCCGTTTGCTTTGCCGAGTTTTAATTTCTCCATGTTTTTATTTAACCCCGACCTCAGAGAGCTGGCCCTAATGTTTGAGCATTTGCACCGAGCCCGCAACGGAGGATTTAGGAATTCAGAGGTGAAAAAATGGCCTGACGGAGCCCCACCGCCGCCTTATCAGTCCTTCACCTCTGGCCAGAAAAGCGCCGTCCCCACGGCTTGTTCAGGGGAAAGGTAGGGAGCAGCCCGCCGCGGCTCCGTGC
Organism: Stictonetta naevosa; assembly: GCA_011074415.1. Taxonomy (NCBI): domain Eukaryota; kingdom Metazoa; phylum Chordata; class Aves; order Anseriformes; family Anatidae; genus Stictonetta; species Stictonetta naevosa. The sequence continues at coordinate 5,633,219 of CM021719.1, forward strand.
TGTCTCTGCCCGCTCCTCTGTGTCCCTGCGTGGTGCCACCACCGTCACCATGGCGGAGCAGCCCCCGGCCCTGCTGTCCTGGCAGAGCCATGCTGTCCCCCCCCGTGCCGATTTTTGCCCGGGCTGGTTCCCCCCCCGGGGGACCGGCCCCTTGGACGGACGCTGTTGCAACGCCGTGGAGCCCCTTGCAATGCTCAGCCCCAGCTCCGCCGTGTGCCCGTGGTGCTGGTGCTCGAGGGAGCTGAGCGTGGTCCTGAGCTCCGAAGGCTGAGGAGCACCTGGGGGACCCCGGCGTGCCACCGAGCCTGCCACCCCGGGCCAGCGGCAGGGTTAGGTGGGGAGAGGGGGCTCTGCTCCGCCACGGCCCCATGCCTCAGTTTCCCCTGAGGGGCTGAGGGGGACCCGCTCCCCCCAGATGGCCCCGAGGTGAGTATGGGCTCGGGGGGCTCCTCCTGCAGCAGCGCCCACGTCTGCACCCCAGGTGTCCAGGCCCCACATCAGCCACCCGGCTGCAGGAGCCGGCCGGCCGGCCCCACCTCCGCGAGCATCGCCTCTCATAACATCTCATCTTGTCTCTCTCCTCCCCCTCCTGCTCACCCCCTGCTCTCCATCCCCCCACCTCCCCCCCAAACCTTCTCTGCCCCCCACACACCCCGAAGCTGGAAGGAGGAGGACGCGCAGTCCCACACGTGCTTGAGCCTCAGGTAACGTTCGCCCCCGAGCCGCCCGCCCCGTCCTGCAGCGAGCGGGCACGGGGGACCCCACGAGAGCCGGGGTGCAGGATCGGGCCCATGGCCCCCATGGGGTGCACAGGGCCGGCACCGTGCAGCCGCCGGCCCCACACGCGGCTCCCACCCTGCTTTTTTACGGAGCTGCAGGACTTCCCTCTGCAGGGCAGATGTTGGTGTTTATGGAGGACCTACACAAACTACGTCGCTCAGCTCCTTGCCCCCGCAGCGGGAGCAGGGTGTGCGGGGTCGGGCACGCTGCGGGGTCGGGGGGCTCTAACCCATGCCGGCCACCCCCTAACGCTGTTTTTCCTCCCGTGTCCGCCCTGACCCCAGGCTGATGTTTAGTGGTAAGCCGAGGCTCTCGCGGACGTGGGCCACGTGGAGACGGAGGTACCGCGGCCCGAGAGCCGCCGGGTGCATGGGCTCCGTGTGGGGCTGCCTGCTGGCCGGGGGGGGAGAAAGAGGGGCAGAGAGGTCAGAACGGGGCTGTCCTGCTGCGCGGGGAGGTGCTGCATGGCTTGGGCTGGGGGCTGGCTCGCCCCAGGGTCCTGCACCCCTGGTGGCCGTGCCTCGGTTTCTCCCTCTGTGCAGCACGGCTGAGCCATGCCGTCGGACACGGCAGCAAAGTGGGGCACTCGGATAAACCCCACCCCAGCCTGTCCTGCAGCCCGGAGCTCACGGGGGTTCACCCTTCCCCTTCCTGCTGCGGGTGCTTGCAGCAGAGCTGCCTGCTGCAGCAACCTGCCCGGGGAAGGGCAGGAGCCCGGTGCCCCCAGCTCCTGGCTGGGGCAGTCGAGGAAGGCGCCCGGGTCTCACGGAGCCCCCGGTGCAGCGGGCGGGGGTCTCCCCACGCCGTGCTTTGCTCAGGACCCTCTGTAGCTTTGGCTTCCTCCGCACCGGGGCCGTGCATCGTGGGGTGAAGCTGGGCCCCTTTCTGCTCGGCCTCCTCGCATGTGCCAAAGCGTGCTTGCGGTCCCATGTCACACCGGAGGCAGCACCGGGCGGTGTTTTTGTGTAGGTCCTACATAAATGATGTCTGTCGTTGCCCCCCCCAAGCCAGCAGAGCTCGCGTTGGGGCTGCAGAGGGGTGGCTGCGCTCAGCCCGCAGGAGCAGAGCGGGGACTGGGCGCTGGAGGAGGAGGAGGAAGAGGAGGAGGAGGATGGGGGGGGGCTGGCCAGGCACCCCAGACCCCCCCTTGCCAGCCGAGCTGGAGCAGGAGCGGGGCTGCTCCGTGTGGGGCCGGGGCCGGCTGCTCTGCTTCATGTCCCCCCCCGTGTCGCTCTGTCCCCTGTCCGTCTGCCTCCTCCTTTCTCTGCTCTCAGAAATAAAACGGAGTTTAAACACCTCCTGCGCGGGCATGCGGCAACGCCTGCTCCCGGCCTGTCCTGCTCTCGAGCTCATGCCCGATTCGTGCCCCGGGGGCTCTGCAGCCCCGTCCTCCCCTCCTGTGTCCCCCCCCCGACGCTGCCCTCCTCTGCCCCGCAGCACCAAGATGGGCATCAAGGACCGCATCCGGCTGGGCCCCCCGGGCAGCCGGGGCCGGCAGCACCTGGCCCCCCCCCCTGCAGCGCTCCCCCAGCCCCGAGGACATCCCCGAGGCCTCGAGCCCCAGCAAGGTGCACAAGAGCTGGAGCTTCAACGACCGCACGCGCTTCCGCGCCTCCCTCAGGCTCAAGCCACGGCCCCCGGCCGAGGGTGAGCCCCGGGAGCGGGCTGGGGGGGCGAGGGGTCCCGCTGGGGGGGTCCCCGGGCTCTGCCACGCGCTGCTCTCGTGCCCGCAGCTGACTGCCCGCCGGAGGACAGCGGCGAGGAGAAGAGCCCCCCCTGCGACCTGACCTTCGAGGACATCATGCCGGCCGTGAAGACCCTCATCAGGGCTGTCCGGTGAGCCCGTCCCATCCCTCCTCCCCTATATTGCCTCTCCCGTCCCCAAAACAGCGCTCGAGGCGAGCAGACGTCTGTGGAGAGGGGGGTGCCGAGCGGTGTCCCATGGGTGCTGGGGGCTCTGCCCCCACCCCCGGTGCCCACAGCCACCCCGTTGTCCCCGCAGGATCCTGAAGTTCCTGGTGGCCAAGAGGAAGTTCAAGGAGACCTTGCGGCCCTACGACGTCAAGGATGTCATCGAGCAGTACTCGGCCGGGCACCTGGACATGCTGGGCAGGATCAAGAGCCTGCAGACGCGGTGAGCTGGGCCCCACAGGTGGGTGGGGGGCTCTGGGTTCCCGCAGGTCCGTCCCCCCCCCCGAGCCGTGCCCACCCGTCGTGACGCGCAGGACACGTCCCACGAGCCCCATCCCTCACGGTCTCGTGTCCCTGGGGACAGTGTGGACCAGATCGTGGGCAGGGGGGGCCCCGCTGCGGATAAGAAGATGCGGGAGAAGGGGGAGAAAGCAGCGCTGGAGCCGGAGCCGGTGGACGAGCTGAGCATGATGGGGCGCGTGGCCAAGGTGGAGAGGCAGGTGAGGAGGGGACGGCCGCCGGCAAGCGCGTCCCCGTCCCCCGGGGGCCCGCTGAGCGCTGCCCGCCCGCAGGTGCAGTCCATCGAGCACAAGCTGGACCTGCTGCTCGGCCTCTACTCGCAGTGCCTGCGCAAGGGCTGCACCAACTCCTTCAGCCTGGGCACCGTGCGGGTGCCCCCCGGCGAGCCCGACATCACCTCTGACTACCACAGCCCCGTGGAGCACGAGGACATCTCGGCCTCCGCCCAGACGCTGAGCATCTCCCGCTCAGCCAGCGCCAACACGGACTGAAGGCAGCAGGGCAGGGCGGCGGGGACGGATCCTGACAGCCGGCGGCGGGGGCGCAGGACGGGGTGCGGGGGCGCGGGAGCCCCCACGGTGTCCCCCAGCCCCACCGAGCCGCGTCCAGCACCGCGGCACTTGGACCTTGCGGTGAGCCCCCGGGCGGTGCGTGGGGCCTGGTGGCAGCGGGACGGGGTGCAAGCAGGGTGCGACCGTGCTGTGGGGTGTAGGAGCCCCCCACGGGGGTGTGCTCCGGGCTGGAAGCCCCCAGAGCGGGGCACGTGTCCGGCCCCCAGCAGGGTCCTGCCCGGGTGCCACCCGGTCACCCCCCAGGGCCACCACCAGCTATGCAAGGCTCCAGCCCCTCGCTGCCGGTGCTGAGCAGGGGTGCTGGGGGAAAACCCCATGTGGTTTTATTGCTGCAGGTCGGGGCAGCGGCGGGGGCCTGCCCAGTGCGGGGGGCAGGGGTCTGCACCCCCCCCCGGCCTGCCCTGCCCGGGTTCATTCCCCCGCTCCCGTACCTCCAGAAGCACAGCAGCGCCTTCTGCCTGCCCGTGCATGCTCCCAGGGCAATATATATACAGGAGCTATATATACATATATTATATATGCAATAATGTCTGAATATGCAACACCCCCGGGGACAGCAACCCGGGGGGAACATCGTAGGCAATAAGCACCCCCCCCTCCCCCCGACAGCGCACAGGGCTGGATCCTGCTCCCCCGGGGGGTCCTGAGGACTCAGGGCCGGGTGGCAAACCTTTGCTGGAGGGGGGTGTCCCGGTGTGGGAAGTCCCCCCCCCCCTTTGCACGCTGCTTGGGCCGGTTTCCAGCCCCGCACGGCTGGAAGTGAGCGTGGTAGTGCCAAAATTCACTGAGCCAGGGCTGGTGCCCCCGGCGCTCTCGGGGACGGTTGGGGGGGGGCTTGTGGGACCTCTCAGCTTCGGGCTGTGGGATGTCCACCCCCTCCCCAGCCCCCCCCGTAATGCTTCTGCTCCCAGCAACGGGGGGCGCTGGGGTTGCCCCAGCTTTGCTCGTTAGCCTCGTTAGTGCATGTGGCCAGCGAGGGCCGTGCTTGCAGCCCCCCCGTGCTGCTGCTGCTGCACCCCCCCGGCTCCCTCCCCTCACCCTGGTGCGCCCGTCCTTGGGTGCCTGGCGAGCAGGGGGGGGGATGTGGGTGCACGGTGGGGGGGCCGTGCCGTGGGTGCCCCGGGGCGAGGGCGCATGTGACAGCTTCGCCCCCCAGCCACGCTCTGCAGCCACCCCGTAGGACCCCTCCCTCAGGGGCTGGCTGGTCCCCGCAGACCTCCCCAGCCGGCGGTAGTTACCTCACTTTATTAACTTATTAACTTATTTCTTTCATTAAAATTTGAAGTAGACGCTGCCTGCCCGCCTCGTTTCTGGCCCAGCTCTCCCGAGAGGTGGCACTCCAGCCCCGTGGCCGAGCAGCACCGGGTGGCCGCTGCCATCTCCCCCCCCCCGTGCTGGGCTCCCTTCCAGCCCCCCCGGCCCCGAGCCGCTGCTCCACCAGCTGCAGGCCTGATGCCACTGCAGAGGGACCCACGCTGCCTTCGTTGGAAGTGTGTCCCCAAACGGTGTGTCCCCAAATGGGCATCGTGCTCGGATGGCCCTGGGAACATCCGGGACAAGGTGTGGGTGCGAGCCCCCTCCCCACGAACCTGCAGCCCCCCGGGGGGGAGCAAAGCCTTCGCTCCAGCCCCATGTCTGGGTCCCCCAGGCTGCCAGTGTCACGGGGAGGGCAAGGCCCCCTCCCACGCTGCCCTGCTTAGGAGGAAGCCGGGCTGTCGGCCGGTCCTTCCCTGTGTTTCCTGGCTGCCTCTCACCAAAAAACCCGTCCCTGGCTCATCCTGGTGTGGGGGCTGCACTGTGGGGGTCAGCCCCCCCCCCCGCCCCGGCTGCTGCAGCCCCTCTCCTGCTGCCCCCAGACCCCCAGAGCAGCCCCGGTCCATGGGGGCTCTGCTGGGATGGGGTTCAGGGACACCCCCCCCGAGCGCCTGGCGTGCAGGACACGATCCCCGGGGAGCCCTTGGCTGCTCCCGGCGCTGCGCACGTCCGGCTCGCGTGTGCCCGGGGCTGCTTTGAAGCCGAGGCTTTGAAGGGGGAGCCAGGAGGGGGTGAGCAGGAAAAGCCCCGCGCAGCCCCTGCCCTGCTGCCCCGGCTGCCAGCTCTGCTTTCCGGGGTGGGTTTGGGGTCGTGCATCATGCCCGCAGCGGGGTCTTCGCCCTGCCCTGCCCAGGGCTGTGCATCGCCACGGGGGGCTCAGGGTGCGCCCCGTGGGGACGGCAGCACCGTGCGATGGCTGCAGCTCGGCTGACCCCCTGCGGGGCCCTGCTGCTCTGAGCAAATGGGCACGGTGCCCCTGGGCTGGGCTCTTTGCACGGCTCCGGGTCACGTCTGCAGCCCCTGGGCTCGGCCCCGTGTCCCCGAGGCACGCGGGGACCTTGTCCCTCCCCAGAGCAGCCGCAGTTGGTGGCAGGGCTGGGCGGGCACGCTGCCAGCCCGCTGCGCTCGCTGCCTCCCTCGCCCATGTGAGCCCAAGGTGCCCGGGCTGGACTTTGTCCCGCTCCACCTTGGCTCCCCCCGCGTGTGCACGAGGCACAGAGAGGGGACACGCAGGGGTGGAAGGGGGGAAATGCCTGCGTTGGAGGGACGCGGCGAGCCGTGACCCTGCGTCCCGCTGGGAGCCAGGTCGGCACGCCAAGAACCAACTCAAGCACGCCCGCAGGAGGGGGCCGAGCGCTGCTGCCCCCGCACACGAGCCTCCATCGCCGGGGGGGGGGGCGGGGGCTGCTGTGGGAGTGGGAAGGGGCCGGCTCTGTGCCCGGCAGAGCCTCGCAGCTCGCTGCATCCTCGCCTTCAGCCGGTGCCAGGGCGCTGCCTGGCAGGAGCACAAGGACGGACCGGGAACGGGGGTGTCCTTTACGCCAGTGGCTTTGCTTTGTCCCCGAGGGTCTTGGAGAATTCGTGACTCACTCTGGATTCCTGTCCGCACAGTCACGGAAAGGAGACAGCCGGGCTCCGGGCCGGACCCAGTTCCTTCCTGAAGCTCTCAGCAGCGCTCAGCAAGGCCGTGCTCGCAGGAAAAGCCGCATCTGAGAGCGGCGGCCGGGCAGCCGGAGGGATCCCAGCACGGGGGGGGGACTCTTTCAGGACCCTCCTGTGGGTGCCCTGAGCACCCCAACATCCCCAGCAGGACGCAGCCCTGGTTGTGCCCACGGGGCTGGGGTGCCCCCGGGCTGTCAGCATCCCCCCGAGCCACCGTAGCCTCCCCCCAAAGCAGGAGCTCTGCCCGGGGACCCGGCTGGCCTCCCGCCGCTTGCCGTGCCTGCGTCCTGGCTGCTGGGAAGCATCTTCGAGGAATCCTTTGGCAGCAGCCTGGGGATGCTCCTCAGGGCCAGAGGCAGGCAGTGAGCCCCGAGGCTGCCAAAACCCCCGTGGGGGGGACGGGAGCCATGGGGTGGGCAAGCCCTGGGGGTGCACGGCCCCTCTCCCCCTCTGGCCGGGAGTCCTGGTGGTGGGGACATGGTGCTGGCACCAAGTGACACTTGCTCCATGCCCCAGGTGCGATGGGACATCCCGGGCTCACGCACATGCAGCAGCCGGGCTGCTGGGCGAGGGGGGGCACCCGCACCCCTCTGCACCCCCCACACCCTCCCTGGGAAGCAGGGAGCCCCGTGCCGGAGTGGGGCATGCTTGGGACCCCCAGCCTGGGAAGGACAGGTTGGCGGGCTCAGAGCTCCCTCGGGACCACCGTTGCCCTCAGCACCTCTCTCTGCACTGCCCCCCGGTCCCCTCAGTTTCCCCCCCCCCACCAGGGTCCCCCACCCGGGAGGGGCCGGGGGCGCCGGGGCGCTGGGACCACCGGCACCTACCCCGCTGCGCCCGGGGTGGGACAGCGCAGCCCGGCCACCACCGCCCCCCACCCCCGCGCCCCCCCCCGGCCCAGCCCGGCCCGGCCACGATCGCGGCTGCCCCCCGGCACCTCCCCGGCCACCCCCCCCCCCGGGGCGCGGCTATAAGGGAGCGGCGGGGCCGGGGGAGGCGCTCGGCGGCGGCGGCGGCGGAGGCGCGGAGCGGTGCGCACGGCGGGGCGGCAGGTAGGGGGCTGGGGGGCAGCGGGGGTCGTGCCCCGGGACCCCCCCGGACCGGGACCCGCTCTCTCTCCCCGAGGTCTCCCGGCAGCCGCGGGCTGAGCCCGGGGAACTCAGCGCAGCGCCCGCAGCCGGGGGCGCTCCCGGCGCCCCCCCGTCTCGGCACAGCCGCGCCCCGCGGGGCTCAGCCCGGGTTTGGAGCGGTGGGGGCCCGGGGCTGTCCCCCCACTCCCGGGGCTGCCCCCTCCCGTAGGGGTTCTGCTCCTGGAGGGTGGGTTTTAGGGTCTGCGTAGGGAGCAGCACCCCGGAGGGAGGCGATGCCGGAGGCGTTGTGGTGGGGGCACAGGGCTGGGGGCTGGGACCCCCGGTGCGGAGCTGCTCGGAGGTCGGGTGGGAGCTGGGCAAGGTGAAGGTTTGCGGCATCACACACACCAGCAGGGAGAGGGGGCACAGCCACCTCGGGTGGGCACAGAGCACCCCCCGAAATGCCCCCAGTTGCTCCCCTTGCCCCTCAGCACCCACCCACTGGGAGCAGCTCCCCCGAATGGCTTCGGTGCGGGGTCTGGGGTTGGTCCCCGCTCACTGCCCCGTCCCCGCAGCGGCTGCAGGTCGGGGACATCGCCGGCACCATGCGCCTGCTGTGGGCCCTGCTCTGCCTCTGGCTGCTGGCGGGGGCGGCCGGGGCTGCCCGGGCACGCACGCGCCGGGAGCTGGCCCCTGGCTTGTACGAGCATGGCGTCTACGATGCCGGCGGCTCCTACTGCCAGCAAGGGGACGTCTGCTGCCACGGCCGGGACGACGGCTGCACCGTGCCCTACCTCGACACCATCTGCTACTGCGACCTCTTCTGCAACCGCACCGTCTCCGACTGCTGCCCTGACTTCTGGGAGTACTGCCTGGGCATCCCAGCCCCCTTCCCCAAAGTCCAAGGTGAGGCGGCCCCCCCGTTCCCACCCCCGTAATGGTGGGTGCGTGCTGGGGCCGGCACGGGTGCCCGACGTGCTGTGCAACACCGGGATGACCACGGGGTCGTGCTGGATCCCACAGAGCTATGGAAACCAGTGCAAACTAGGCGGGCTGGCGCTGGGTTCCCAGCAAGGGGGCCCGGAGCAGCCCCCAGCCCGACTCGTGCAGCTCTCCGTGGGGCAGGAAGGCAGGGGGGCAGCGCTGGGGCGTGCACCTGCAGGCAGAGCCAGGCCGGATGGTACTGGGCTGCCCCGGTCATGTCTGGGGCACGGCGATGCCGGCCCTGACTTCACCCGGGTGGCAGCCGAGGCGGGCGGGGGCAAGCCGGGACTGCCCCCGCCGCACAGCACAAGGCTCTCTCTCAAGTCCCCGCGGAGCAGAGCCAGCTCCGGGGATCAGTGGCCCCTTTATCCTGGACCCGCCAGGCTGTGCGTGCGAGGCTGGCTGTGCCGGGCAGCCCCAGGCTTAACCCTCCTGGTGCTGAGCCAGCCCCGCGCCCACCCCGCCCCCCCCTCCTGCTCCCCAACCCCGTGCTGGTCGGGCGCGCAGCTCCGTGGCTGCTCAGCACCTTCAGGGCTTGTGTTTCTTTTCCCTTTGGTGGTTTCTGGGGGGCCGGGTGCCCGGCAGGACCCTCTGCAGCCGTGCATTCACCCAGGCTCTCCTCTCTCCCGTCCAGGCTGCGCCCGCGCCGGCCGCACCTACCCCAGCGGGGCCACGTACCGGGAGAACTGCAACCTGTGGTGAGTGCCTCCCGTGCCACGCCAGCACCGGCGCCACCGGCTCGGCACCGGGGCGAGGGCGGCGGGGGCTGCCTGCAGTCGGTTGGGGCGCGCGGGGCCGCTCTGGGTGGTGGCGGCCGGTGCCAAACGCCTTCGCCCTGGCGCATTCGGAGCGCAGAGCCCGAGGCCTTGGGCTGCTCCCAAGTTTCAGCGCACGCCTCGGTAGGAGCCGCTCGCTCAGCGGGGCAGCGTGCAGCCGCGCAGACGTGGGCTGGGGCTGCCGGGGCTTCTCTGCTCCCAGCCCAGCTTGCCCCAGCCTGCTTCGGGTCGGGGTCCGGCCCCGTCCTGCTCCGGCGCCCGCGCTGCGTGCCGGGAGCTCGCTGTTTGTGCTGGCGAGCAACGTGGGCTTTATCTCGAAACCGGCTGCGATGGTATTGCTGGCATCCCAGAGCTGGGGAACGGGGAACCTGCGGGCGCAGATCTGCCCCGAGACGAGGAGCAAACATACCTGGGCGGGCTGGCTCGGCGCGATGCGGCCGATAAGGGAAATCAAAGGCTGCGGCTGGGGCATGAGCGCGCGTGTGCGTGCCCGTGGGTGCTTGCACGTGCGTGCAGGCACGCCTGCGTGCCCGAGCAGCCCGCTGGGGCTGGAGGTGAGAGGCCAGCCCGCCCCGCGCAGCCGTGCAGGAGGGCATGGGCTGAGCCGAGCCCTCCCCGGAGCTGCCTGGGACTTCTCCAGGAGCGCGGCGTGGAGGCACGCGGGGCTGGAAGCTGTTCCCGAGCTCCCCGGGGGAGGTTGAGCCCCCCGAGCCCTGTGCTCGGAGAACTGGTCCCTCTGCCGGGAAAACTTCCCTGCCCAGCTGGCCCCCGGGAGCTGCGGCTCCTCTGCCAAAACCTTCTTCCCCCGCACTTGGAAGACGGAGAGCAATTCCTGCAGTGCTTCGCCCTGACCCGGTCCCTGCCTGGCTCCAGCAGGGCCGGGGCAGTCGGGGCGGGGGGGGGGGGGGGGTGAAAAGCAGAGCCTGGGAGACACAGACAGGGCTGGAGCCCAGGGAGCTGCTGAGGGTGCCCGGCTGCACCCCAGATCTGCCCCCGAGGGGCTCCCACAGGCTGGGCCACGCAGCACACGTCCCCGGGGAGTTTACGGCAAGGCACAGGGTCAGCAGGGCTGCGAGGGGAGCAGCGCTCGCAAGGCATCTTAGGGGCTCTTCCATTGCCTCCCAGCACTTGGCTGTGCGTGGGAGGGCTGCGGGGGGGCAGAAACGGGGGGGATTCGCACCCCCTGCTCTGAGCCTGGCTTTGCAGAGGGATTTTGTCCCCTGCATGGGGACGTGGGGGCTGGAGGGGACAGCTGGGTTGTGGCAGGGCGGTGGTGGGAGCTGGATCCTGGTGGCTGCCCCTGACCCTGCTGGGGCGGCTGCCCCGGGACGGGGATGGGGACAGGGATGGGAACAGGGACGGTGCCACCGTCGGGGAGCAAGGAGCAAGGAGCAGGGCTGCTCCAGCCGCAGCTGGGCTCCTTAAAAGGGAAGAAGAGTGCCGGGAGCTCGGGCGGCGGGGAGGGATGCCGAGCATTGCTCGCCGCGCGGGGGGAGCGCTGCCGGGGGCTCCCCACGGGGACACAGCCCCCGCCACCCCTTCCCCGGGTCCCCCGTGGTCCCTGTGGTGCTCCCGGCTGACCTGGGCAGCGCGGCCAGCCCCGGGGGGACGGCCGGCCCTGAGTCCCCCTCCCTGGGCTGGCGTCCAAGCCCCTCTCTGATGTTTGCAGGCCTGGCGGGTTTTCAGCTGATTTTCCATCCCGTGCTCTGCCTGCCCTGGGGGGGACTGCGGGGGCCGGGGAGGGACAGAGGGGGGGGGACACGGCCACCAGCCCCCCTGCAGCAGCAGCCCCCTGCCCTCGGTGACCGCGGGTCCCCGGCTGGGTAGGGGCAGCACCAGTGTTGGGACCCCCAGCGTCCGTGGGGTGCTGCCCCCCCCCCCCCGCCCGGGGGGGCCCCCCCCCCCAGCACCTGCAGCCCCGGCGGGCAGTGGCAGTGCGAGGACAACGCCTGCCTCGTGGACGGGGACCTCATCGACGCCATCAACAGGGGCAATTACGGGTAAGGGCACGTGTGGGGCAGAGTGGTTCCAGATGGGAACGGGGACGGGGCGCTTCACCCCTCGGTGCTTTTGGAGTGCCCCTGACACCGCTCCCGTGCAGCTGGAGGGCCGCCAACTACAGCCAGTTCTGGGGGATGACGCTGGAGGACGGGATCCGCTACCGCCTGGGCACCTTCCGCCCGCCGCCCACCGTCATGAACATGAACGAGATGCACGTGAGTGCGAGCCCTGCGGCCCCCCCGCGCCCCCCAGGGCAGCCCCCGTGCCCGCCCGGAGACACTGAGGCACGCGTCCCCGTCCTCGCGAGGGGCTCGGCACCCGGCGTGGAGGCGGGGAAGGGGCCGCGGGCAGCCCCCGTGTTTGGAGACGGCGGCTCAGCACATTCCCCCGCGCAATCCCCGGGCTGCCGCTGTTGTTTTTGCCCCGCTGCTCCTCGCTGCGTTCCCATCGGAAAGCCGGCCCCGCGGCTGCTGAGTCTGCAGAGCCGGGGGCGCAGGCGCTCCGGTGCCCCCGAGCTGCAGCCCACAGCAGCCCCGGGGGGGTGGGCAGCAGACGGGGTCCTGGGGGGGGGGGGGCCGCTCACCCCACGCAAGCCCCGTGGTGGGGGTCCGTGGGGAGCAGGACGGAGCATCCCAGGGGGGTCCAGCATCAGCAGCACCTCGGTGGGACCTGGGGGCTCTGCCCCTGCCATGCCAGGAACCGGGAGCCCCCCCTGGGGCCGGGCAGCCCCCCAGGAGCGAGCCAAGCTTGCGGCGCACGCCCAGCACCGTGGCCTTGACTCCTGGCGAGGTTTAATTTTAGCGGCGTTTCCTGCGCTGGGACAGGCCGGGTGCCGCAGCCTCCCCAGGAAGGCCAAGCCGTGCGTGGCCAGGGCGGGGGCACCGTGTGTCGTCCCCCCCCCCCCCGAAAAGGAAACGCCGGGTGTGAGTCAGCCGCAGGGTCAGGGAGGGCAGCGCTGGCCAGAGGCCACAAGGAGGGCCCCCCGCACCCCGTGGCGCACGCTCACGCCTCCTCTGCTGGCACCCGAGGCCGGATGCTGAGTGCTGGCGCAGCTGGGGCTGAGCCCAGATTTAGGAAAGGAGCTGGGTCCTCGAGGGGGGGGCGGCGGGGGGGGGCACTTGTGCCCTGGTCATACTCAACCAGGGGCTGCGGGGGTCCCCGACCCAAGGGGTCCGACCCCCTTATGTGAGCAGTGGTGCTGGGGGATCAGCGCAGGGCTGTGGATGGCTTTGGGGATGTCCTGGAAGGGGAGGGAGCGGGGGGGGTCCCCGTGCCCTGAGCACCCCCTGCCTCCGCAGATGGCCATGGACTCCAACGAGGTGCTGCCCCGCCACTTCGACGCAGCCACCAAGTGGCCCGGGATGATCCACGAGCCCCTGGACCAGGGCAACTGCGCCGGCTCCTGGGCCTTCTCCACGGCCGGTGAGGGGCACCGGGACGGGACGGGATGGGACAGGGCAGGTCGGGGTGGCCTCTGGGGACAGGGACTGGAGGCACTGGAGGGACTGGAGCTCCGTGGAGGTGGGAGCGGGGCAGGACCCCGGGGAGCCGCCACCAGCCCTGACCACCCTGTGCTCGCCCCCAGCCGTCGCCTCCGACCGCATCTCCATCCACTCCATGGGGCACATGACGCCCTCCCTGTCACCCCAAAACCTCCTGTCCTGCGACACCCGCAACCAGCGGGGCTGCAGCGGGGGACGGCTGGACGGCGCCTGGTGGTACCTGCGCAGGAGGGGGTGAGTGGGGAGGGGGAAGAGGGTGCGGGGACGGGGGGCTGCCAGCCCTGGTGGGGACGGGGGTGGGATGGGGATGGGGATGGAAGGGGATGGGGAGGGGGGGGGGGGGGGGGATGGGAGGGGATGGGATGGGATGGGGATGGGGTGGGGTGGCGATCGGGATGGGGATGGGATGGGGCCAGGTCCTTCTGCTCCTCACACCCTTGTCCCTCGCTCAGGGTGGTGACAGACGAGTGCTACCCCTTCACCAGCCCGGAGAGCCAGCCGGCGGCGCAGCCCTGCATGATGCACAGCCGCTCCACGGGCCGGGGCAAGCGGCAGGCCACGGCACGCTGCCCCAACCCCCAGACCCACGCCAACGACATCTACCAGTCCACCCCCGCCTACCGCCTCGCCTCCAGCGTGAGCACCCATGGGACCCGGGCTTGGGGTGCACTGGGTGCTGGGGGGGCAGCAGGAGCTGTGCTGGGAGCAGGGGAAGGAAACGGGGGGGACACCTGCTGCAACCCCCCCAGGGCAGCTCTGCCCTGCGGTACCCGGGTGGGACACGGGGCATCTCCAAGGGGATTTGGGGTCACCCTGCTGGGTGCCCCTGTGTGCGCCCCTGGGGTGCTGGGGAGGGCAACTGCCCCCCCGGTACTGCTGTGCCCCGGTACCAGCCGGCTCCGTGCTTGCAGGAGAAGGAGATCATGAAGGAGCTGCTGGAGAATGGCCCCGTGCAAGGTAAGGAGCTGCCGGGGGCACTGAGCCCCAAAGTGGGGGGCTCTGCTGCCCGAGGGACCGGAGCTGGGACAGCTCAGGACCGGCCGCGGGGCTGGGCCTCCCCCGGCTTGGCTGCTGGCGCTGCTGAACGCCGTGGCGCTGCCCTCCCGGCGGGCTGGCTGCTCATTAACTCCTGAGTTAATCTCCATCTCGGCACCTGCTTTGGCTTGATTGGATTTTTTTTTTAATCCCCTCCCCTGGCCGAGCCTTGGCGCAGCCCCTGGCCCGCATCCTGCTCCCGGGGAGGGGGGGGGGGGGATGCTGAGCGCCGGGTGCTCGGCGCCCGTCCCCCCCAAGCCCTCTGCTCCTGCCCGCAGCCATCCTGGAGGTGCACGAGGATTTCTTCCTGTACCGCAGCGGGATCTACCGGCACACGCCGGTGGCCGAGGGGAAGGGGCCGAAGCACCAGCGGCACGGGACCCACTCGGTCAAAATCACCGGGTAGGGGCGGGGGGCGCGGGGGG
>CM021719.1:5667550-5710435 GCA_011074415.1 Stictonetta naevosa
CACGGCATGGCACAGCACCAAACGGCATGGCACAGCACCACACGGCATGGCACAGCACCAAACGGCATGGCACAGCACCGCACGGCATGGCACAGCACCAAACGGCATGGCACAGCACCAAACGGCATGGCAAGGCACAACACCTCATGGCACCGCATGGCACGGCACCACACAGCACGGCACGGCACAGCACCGCACACCCACCTGCGGTCCCGGCTGGCCGATCCCCCGTGGTCCTGGCTCGCCCTGCAGAGACCGGGGGCAGTGAGCGGCACCGCGCGCCCCCAGCGCCCACCCCCAGCGCCCCACTCACCTGCAGCCCCTTGGGCCCGGCGGGACCTCGGATCCCCGGCAGCCCCGGCTTGCCCTACAACACAGCTCGGTCACCGCAGGGGCACGGGGCTGGTGGTGCCTGCAGCACCTCGGGATGGGGGCACTCACGGGTCTGCCAGGCTGGCCGGTGCCCGGGGTGCCCGGGTCCCCTTTGGCCCCCGGTTTTCCCGGGATGCCCACCACGTCCGAGAGCTGCCCCTGCAGCGCGGGGCACGGCTTGCAGGAGTCTCCCTGCAGAGGAAGGAGCAGAGCAGGGGAGGTCGGGACGGTGAGAGGATGGGGGGGGGTGGAGGAGAGGGTGATGGGGTCCTCCCCACCTCTGCAGGGTCCTCACCTTCTCGCCTTTGGGGCCGGCCGGCCCCCTGATGCCCGGCTCACCCGACAGCCCCGGGAGGCCATCCATACCCGGTGCGCCCGGGTCCCCGGGGCTGCCCGCGGCCCCCTAGCAAATACAGGGCACGGGGCAGGGGGGCGTCAGCATCGCCCCTGCCCCACAGCCCCCTCCGCATCCCCAGTTTGCCACTGGGACCCTCGCTCCATCCCCTCACCTTCTGCCCTTTCTGGCCGGCGTCACCAGGCTTGCCCTGGGGAAACGAAGCGATCAGGCCGCGATGTCCCCGGGCACCCCAAACGGGCACCCCATGGGGGCACTCACCGCTCTGCCGGGGGGCCCGTCCCTGCCCCGCTGCCCTGGCACTCCGGGCACGGCCAGCACCGTCGCTGCGCCTTCCAGCGCCTGCGGAGCTGGGGGGCACTGCCCGCAGGGCTCACCCTGGGGGGGACACAGCCCGGTCACAGCCTGGCTGGGGACATCCAGGGACAGCGCGGGGACCCGTCGCAGCGCTCACCTTCTCTCCTTTCAGTCCCCGCACGCCTGGGTCGCCCTTATCCCCCGGGAGCCCCTGCAAGGGCAGAGATGAGACCGCGCACCCCTGGGCTCCCAGCCCTCCGTCTCCGTGCTGCCCCCCACTCACCGGTCTGCCCGCGGGACCCTCCTGGCCACCAGCCCCCTGCAAGAGAGCAGGGTCAGGATCCGGCCCCGGGGGCTGCCCTCAGCCCCTGGGGGGCACAAATGTCCCACGGGGGGTCACCCACGTCCCACGGGGGGTCACCCACCTTCTCGCCCTTGATGCCAGCCAGCCCGGGGAGGATGGCTTCACCCTGCTGAAAGGTCACAGCTCCAGCACCCGTGCAACCCGCGGGCATGGGGACGGGGGCTCAGTGGGGCTGGGGGGGCTCAGTGGGCCTCTGGGGGGGGGGGCTCAGCCCCGTGCACTCACCAGCAGCGGCGCCGGCTCGCCTTCGTGCCCCTTGGGGGGCTCCCGCAGCAGCGCGGCGAGGACGCGGGCGTCGCAGGACAGGCAGGAGTCCCCCTGCGAGGGGCGCGGAGACGGCACGGTCGGGGGGCTCAGGGTCACCCGCTGAGCTCGGGGGGCTGACCCCACGCCGGGTGGGACAGCAGGACAGAGGGACAGCGGGATGGACACTCACCTTCTCCCCTTTCATGCCGTGGATGCCGGGGTCTCCCTGGGGAGGAAGCAGAGGAGCTGGGCCGGGCTGGATGCTGCTCGGCATCACCCTGCCCCAGTGAGCTCAGCCCTGCATCACCTACCCTGTCCCCTTTGGGTCCTGCGGGGCCGGGCCTGTCCTGGAGGCAGGGAAACGAAGAGGAAGCTTTAGGGATGCAGAGAAGAGGCACCCCCGTGCCCTCCCACAAGCTCCCAGCTCCAGACTCACCGAGACCCCGTCCTTCCCAGGCAGCCCAGGCTCCCCCCTGGGTCCGGGCTGGCCGGGGAGCCCGGCGGTGCTGAGCATCCCCACGGGGACCGTGGGGCACGGCTCACACGGCTCGCCCTGCCGAGTGGGGACAGTGAGGCACAGCCCCGGGCTGGGGACCTCGATGGGGTCCCCAAGGTGCCCCAAGCAGCCCCCAGCCCAGGGGGTGGGCACAGCCCCCCTCCGGGCCACCCTGCACCCACCTTGTCTCCTTTTGGCCCCAGGCCGCCGGGTGGCCCCTGTGGGAGGAAGGCAGGGGCTGGGCTGGGGGGTGGGCTCGCTGCAGCTCTGCCCATCCTGCACCCGAGCCCCCCGGTCCGGCGGGGTTGGTCCCAGCCTCCGGCGGGGCTGCCCAAAGCCCTTCCAGTGCCGGGCTGGGATCCCAGCACCGCTCCGGCCAGGCAGCCCCGGCCCCAAGCCAAGAAACCCGTCTCTGACCCCGGCTTTGGCTCCGAGCGCGGTGCTCGGTACTCACGGGCGTCCCAGGCGGTCCGCCGGGTCCAGGAGCTCCCGAGCTGCCCTGCAGCCAGAAACGGCAGAGCCTGAGCCTGGCGGGGTGGAAGCCACGGCCCCAAGCCCCCCCCAGCCCCGCAGCCCCCAGCCCAGGATCCCCCTCCCCGGCCGCTCCTCTCCGGCTCCATAAATCGGGGAGCGGAGCCAGCGCCTCCTCCGTGCCCCCCAGCACCAGCTCCTCTGGGGGACCCCAGCACTGGCCGAGCCCCCCACCGAGGGCTCTCTCAGCATCCCCAGCCTCCCCAGCCCCCCGTCCCCAGGCGAGGGCTTCCTGCTCCCCACGCTGAGCCCCCAGCTCCCCAGGGGAGTTCGCCCAGCCACGGCACCACAGCTCGGGTGGGGAGGGTCCGGGTGAGGAGCCCCTCGAGCAGGAGGGGGGCAGTGGGGGCAGCCAGGACCCCTTCCACACGCCCCCTGCTCACCTTTTCTCCCTTTGGACCTGGGGGGCCACCGGGGTCGCCCTGAAAAGGACAGAGGCTGGCATCAGCTCTGCTGTGCCCCCTCTTCATCCCCACGGGGCATCTCGCCGCCCCCTCCCGCGGCGATGCCCCACGGCACGGCCCCTTACCGGCTTCCCCGGAAAGCCGATCCCCGGCGAGCCCGGCTTGCCCGGTGGCCCCGGCTCGCCAGCCAGCCCCTCGGGTCCCACGAGGCCGGGGTCGCCCTGAAAGGCAAGGAACCGTGTCCGTGCCGGCGCTGCTCCTGGGTGCCCTGCCCCCCCCGGACCCCCACCTACCTTCTGGCCCTTGGGGCCCACCACGCAGATCTCTCCGGGCCGGCCCTGGTGGGGAGGGAGAGGGGTGAGTGCCGTGCGTGGCACAGAGCAGGATGGTGCTGGATCCTGCTGCCCCACAGCCGGGTACCGCCCGGCACTACTCACATCGCGGCCCGGGCGGCCCGGCTTGCCCTGGAGTCCCCCGTCGCCCTTCTCACCCTTCTGGCCCTGGGGGACAGACGGGTGTCACCGGCGCCACCTCCCCTGTGCAGAGGCTCGTCCCCTCCGAGCCCCTGGGGTCCCTGTCCCCACTTATTTAACATCACACCGCTGCCCCGTGTCCCCACTACCACCGCCCCACGTCCCCAAACCCCTCCCCCCAGCAAAGCTCTCGGGGACCCCGCTGGGCTCTGCAGGTCCCCAAACCCCGACGCTGCCTGGGGCGGCACCGCGAGGACCCAGCTCGTGCCCAGACGTCCCCACTGCCACGTCCCCAACGCTGTCCTCACCTTCTGCCCGTCGGCACCCGCCGCCCCTGGCAGCCCCTGCGTGGTGGGACAGAGAGGGCAGCGTCAGTAGGACCCCGGCGTGCCCGGACCCAGCGCCCCCCCACAGGATGCGTGCACGAATATTTTTACAGCCTGCAGAGTAAACTTGGCCGCGGCGAGCAGGGAGCCCATACCCCCACTTACCACCTCTCCCCGCTGTCCCTTCTCGCCCTGCGGCCCCTCGGCGCACTGGGGAGAGAAGGAGGGTGGTGAGGGGGTGCTGGAGCTGGGGGGGTGCCAGAGCAGGGGGGGTGTGGAGGGAGGGGGTCTCACCTGCACGGGGCCGCCGGGGTCTGTGCGCACACAGTCAGCACCCTGTGGGAGGAGAGGAGATGGCTCGGGGGGGACGTGGCTCAGGAGCATTTATGCAAGGCAGGGGGTTCCCCACGGCCTGGGGACCCCCACAGGGAGCACCCCTGGGCAGGGGGGGGCTGCTGGGGACACTCACGCGATCGCCTTTCTCCCCCTTGCTGCCGTAGGAGCCGGGCAGGCCGCGCTCGCCCTTCCCTCCCTGCAAGAGAAAGAGGGCGGCGAGGTGTGACGCCGCTGTCCCCGTGTCCAGGTGTGCCCCCAGCTCCGGGCACAGCCGAGGGTCCCCACAGCCATGTCCCGACCGGAACCGGCTGGGGGTCCTGGGGCTGGGGGGGACACAAACCTACCTTGGGTCCTGGGGGACCGAGCGTGACCTAGGGAGACAGCACGGGGGTGGCACGCAGCGCCCGGCACCCCGGCGGGCGCACCTCCCTCCCCGCAGTCCCCTTCCTCCCCATCGCCCTGTCCCCAAACGCCACCCCCGACAGGCAGGCCCTTGAGCATCCTGTCCCCTCCGCACCCCCCGCCCCCAGCCAGAGGTCGCCGCAGGAATGGGGACACATCTGGAAGGGATCAGACCTTCCCCGCAGCCAGATGCTGCCGGGGCCGGGAGGCACAACGGCGATGGGAGACCCGCGGGTGCCACCCCCGGGCCAGCACCCGAGCACAGACCCAGCACCCCATGTGGCCCCGGGGCGGGTAGGGGCTGGTGCCCCCGCTCCCGGTGCTGCCCAGGGCACTCACGTTGGCCGGAGATGTCCGTGGCGAGCAGGGGGGGCACTGAAAGAGACAGACACGGTGCTTGCATCCGCACCCCGCGCAAGCCCACGGCCGCTGCCCACGCACCCCCAACCCATGGGAATCCCCCCCGGCACCTCGGGGTTGCCCAGGGCGAAGGGAAACCTGAGGAAAGGGTTTTCAGCCTCCCTGGGGAGGCGAGGAGAGCGCCTGGCCTGGCACAGGCTCTCCCTGCGGCTTTGTGGCTTGACCACAGCTCCGCCGAGCCAAAGCAGCCGCTCCAGAGCACTCCCAGGGGGCCGGCAGGGCCGGGGGCACCCCAGGGCTCCCCTCCAGCCTCACCTCCTCGCTGCGTGTCCCCGGCAGGCCCTTGTAGCCCTGTGGGGAAGGAAGATGGAGCAGAGGGTGAGAAGACAAGCCAGGCAGGCTCCAGCTGCCCCCCTCTGACCCCCACCCCGTGCCATGGGACCCGTCTGCTCCCCGGGGATGCCCGGCAGGAGCCCACCACGGGCGCAGGGCACGGGGTGTGCTGGAGACGTTTCCCAGCTCAGCAGCCGCTCGGAGGGAACAAAGAGGCCCTGAGCTGCGGTTGGGATCGCTCCAGCAGCAGCAGAGAGCAAGTGGGGCCTGAATTCCTGCTCGGGGGAGCAGACGAGCCGCTTCCTGACGGCATCGCTGCGGCGGCGCTGGCAGCGGCAGAAAGCGCCCGAGGGCGGCGGAGGCAGGAGGAAGAGGAGCAGGGGCCGAGCTGGGAGCGCGGCCGCGGGGCTGGGACCCCCTCGCCCACCTCCCCTCACCTTCTCCCCGTGATCTCCCTTCAGGCCGCTCCTTTCTGAGGCCCTCGCTGGCTCCTGCGGAGAGAGCAAAGCACCCCAGGGTGACGTCTCCAAGTGCACCCCTAGGTTACCCCACCCAGGGCACCCATGGGTGCCACCTCTCCACCCCATTTCTCCCGGGGAGCGAGCTGAGCCCCACGCAGGCAGCCAGCAGCCTCCCCCCTCTCTCCCGGCAGCGTCGCAGCGGTGGAAAAAGTGAGGCCGGGCTTTTCCAGGGGAGGAACTCAACGTGGCTCCGTGCCGCGCCGCCCGGCAGCCTCACCGAGCCCAGCGGCTCCTCCAGGCAGAAGCAGCGCGTGTACACCCGGCCCTGGGGCTGCTGCGGCGACAGCTCGATCAGGTTGCTGCTCTGCATCAACTCCGCCTGCCGCCGCGTCTTGGGAGCTTCGGGCTGGCACTGCCGGGACAGAAGGAAGGGGTCGGGGGGGCCCCTGGGTCGGAGCTCCAGTCCTGCTCGGGTACCCAGCGCCCTTCAAGAGGATGCATCCTGCACCATGCCCAGGGGTGCAGGGCATCGAGTGTCCCTGCTCTGCTCCCCCACATCCCCAGCAAGTGACCCTCAGGGGACAGCTGACCTCGCCACGCCTCAGTTTCCCCCTCTGGGGGTGATGCCGAGCACCAGGGGAGCTGCTGCCCCGGGGCGACGCAGGGCACGGGGCACTCACCCCGCTGGCCGAGATCTCGCAGCACCCCTCCTGCCGGGCCAGCTCGGCGTCGCAGTAGATGTGAGCTTGCTGGAGGTCGAACTGCAGCGGGAAGGGGCAGCAGCATGAGGACCAAACCCTGCACCAGACCCCATGCCCGCAGCCCCACGGGGACTCACCCTGATCGGGGTCCCGCGTGCGGCATCCAAGCCCAGGAAGGCGTTGCCCTCCGCGGCCAGCGCCCGCCGCGGCGCCAGGGGCTTGGAGGAGATGGAGCCGCAGTCGAGGTGCAGGGAGACGGCGCGGCTCTGCACGGCCACCACCACCTTGTGCCAGCGCCCGTCGAACAGCGCCGAGACGGCCTTCCCCGCAAAGACGGTGCTGACGAAGGTGGTCCCCGGAGCCCTGGCCTGAAACTCCAGGCTCTTCTCGGGGCCGTGCACGGCCAGGGAGAGCTGGGCAGAGAGGGGACACCGTGCTCAGGGATGGTGGCGCTCGGAGGTCCCCTTGCCACCGCGCCCAGTGTCCCCAGGACCGTACCTGGGGGTAGCCCTGGCGGTCGGTGACCTGGAAGAGGTACCAGTGCTCCCCGGTGCTGTTCTTCTTCAGCAGCAAGGTGAGGACGAGGGTGAATTCAGGGGGCAGCCCACGGGGGAACAGCTGCCTGCGGGGACAGGCGTCAGGGGGCACGGGGGCGGCTGGACCCACACCGAGCTCTGATGTTCGCACCAAGCCCCCAGGGGCAGCGTCAGCCCCAGAGCCCCCAGGGCACAGCCAGCACCAGGCCCCCGGCAGCCCCATGGGACTGCTCCCATGGGTGGCACCACGGAGCGAGGCTCCCTGACCCTGCCTGTGCCGTGGGGACGGCTCCAACCCCAGAGCCAGGCTGGGGAGCGCAGCCCCGGGGCGGTGCAGGCTGGACCGGGAGCTGTTTGTGTCTCTGGCGGGACGCACGTGGGCTCTGGCTGCGAGAGGCGCCAGCACTTGTGCAACAGGAGCTGAACACGAGACAAACAGCAGGGATGCTCCCCCTGCCCCGCGAGGCACAGGAGCTCGCCCCGTCCTCCCCAGAGCACAGCCCAGCACCCCGGGGCGGAGGGGATGGAGCAGCATCATGCCCATGCAGCCCAGCCTGCCCCAGGGGGCTCTGTCCCCAGCCCTGCCCCATGGCGCAGCCTCTCCGCTGTGCACCCCCAAAACGCCTGGCCCCCAGGGGGCTGCAGCACCCAGCAGTATTTATTGCTGCAGCAGCTGATTTTGGCCTCATGCAGCCAGGAGCATGCCCCCGAGCCCAAGGGATGGATGGTCGGTAGAGGCGAGGGGCACGAGGCAGCACCCGGCTCCTACAGGCACCCCGGCCCCGCACGCTGGGAGGGCAGCAGCACTGCCTGCCCCCCCCTGGGCCAGACCCGTGCCCACAGCTCACTCCGCCGCTGGAAATATTTGCTCCGGGCTCTGCTCTGCTCCCAGCCTCGGCTCCGCCATGCCAGAGATTTTCCAAGCCACTGCTCTGGAGCAGGACCAAGGTGGCTGCGTGGGAGTGGGCTGTTCCCTCTGCGGGGCACGGGGCTGTTCTCGCCAGGCACCGAGGAGTGGGACCAGGGCAGAGGGGCACCCATGGGTGCCTGCACAGGGCTCACACCCCGGCTGCTGGCACTATCCCTGCGCTGAGCACTCCCAAGAACTGGCTCAGGGCTGCCACAAGCACCCGGCCAAGAGCAACACCAGCCCGGAGCATCGGCTGTCTAAAAGCCATCTAAGGACTTGGCTGCCCAGGTCAGGAGCCAGGGCTGGGTCTCCTTCTCCCCACGGTGCCCCCTCACACCAAACCCCCTTGGAGAGCCCCCTCTCGGCACGGCTGCGTGCCAGCCCCGGGGCAGCGCGGGGCCAGGCGGGCCGGGGGAGGCGGGCGTGCAAATCAGGCGTGCAAACCGCAGCCGCTTCCTGCAGGAGCAGCTTCCTGCGCTGCTCCCCGGGACGTGGACGCTCTCCCACCCGCCACGCTGGCAGGGATGCTGCCAGCCCCGCGGGTTGGCACGGGGGGGGGGAGCAGAGCCTGGGGCACGGGTGGACAGGATGCGATGGAGACAGCAGAGCCGCGGGCTGGGCTCCCCCAGCAGCCAGCCACGGCCCCAGCACAGCCGGCAGCCCCTGCTCGGCGCTGCGCAGCCTTGTGAGCTCGTCTAGACCCCGACCAGCTCCTGCCAAGTCCAGGAGAGCAAACACAGAGCATCCACAGCGCGGCGGTTGCGTAAGGGCTGGCCGCAGCCCACCGAGCTGCTTCAGCCCATGATTTACTTTCGAGGAGAAAGGTGGCTCGGGCAGCCCGGCGCCGCACCCCCAGCACCTCTGCGGCCCCCTGGGTGCCGCAGCCCCGCTGCATTTGCTGCCCACCCTCGCCCACGCAGAGCAGGGCTGCAGCAGCCCGGTCCCACACGTGGGGTGGCCGGGGCGAGCTGGGGTGGCAGAGGGTGGGAGCGCTGCGGGACGTGGGGGGGCCCCGCGAGCCGCCCGCACTCACCGCGTGGGCTGCACCAGCGGCACCGCGCCCAGCCGCAGCACCGCCGGGCCCCGCAGGCCGCGCACTTTCTTGATGGAGGAGATCTTCAGCAGGTCGAACCGCTTGATCAGGTTAAAACCTGCGGGCAGGGACCGGGGAAGAGGCGGTGAGAGGTGGCCATGGCACAGGTGCCGAGGCTGACCCTCCCCAGGCCGGGCGCAGAGCCCATCCCGCAGTGGGGCCCCGTTTCCTTACCCGTTATGTTCTCATACTTGTCCCCGACGAGGTCCTCGTCCCAGAGCTGTGGGCACAGCTCCCCTGCAAGGCAAACCACGTGTCACCGCGGTGTCCCCAGGGACGTGCAGGGGCTGTGCTCCGTGCCAGGTCCGCGGCGAGGATCCCATGCCAGCCCCCGGCACGCCAGTGCCGCTGGCAGACGCCGGGCAGTGCGGATCCAGCAGACGCCGCTCCCACGGCAGCTCCAGCGCCTCGCAAACCACCCGCCAGGAGCGGAGCTGTATGTTTTGACCAGACGAACCCTGAGCTGGCCCCGGCTGCTTCCCACAGCGAGCTCCCCAGGTGAAATGCTTTTCCCAGTCGCGGCGCGTTTTGCCTCAAAACAGCCCCGCGCCTGGGATCGGCATCAGGACATCAGCCAGGCACCGCGGCCACCCACGGCGGGGAGACGGCGCCCAGAGCTGCCTGCGGCCGTCCCGTCCCATCCCGTCCCGTCCTGCTGGTGTCCTCGGAGCTGGTGGCACGCGGGGACAGGCCAGGGGATGGAGAGGTGATGGCGAGGTGCCGAGCAGCGCTGAGCGTGGCCCACAGGGAACGGGGACAGCAGGAAATGTTGTGTCAGCCCTGACCACAGGGAAGCCAGCGCTGCTCAGCACTGCGCTGATCCATTGCTGCTCCAGCACCGTGAATCCACCTCCGCTGGATGCTACCAGATGTTGGGAGGCGTGAGACAGGGGAGGAAACAAGGGTGTACTGAAAGAGGAATTTGTTGCATCTCGGTGCACACACCGGCCCCGGAGCAGCCCTTGGCCGTTCACCGCCCCCGCCCCGAGGGCAGCTCCGGCCCCGTGCTGCCGTTCTGGCCCCGGCTGCTCCGCTCACCCCCGCCTCTCCCCGGGACCCAGCGCCCCTACGGCGCCTCTCCCCGAGGCTGAGCACTCGCTCGTGATGCTGGAGCTGGCCATGCAGCACATTTGGTGCCGGAGGCAGAGCTCCCTCGCACTGAGATCATCGCGTTTGGGGCAGGGGGCAGCCGGCAAAACACGCCTCAGCCCGGGTGCTGTCTGCTTTGAAGCTGTCCCAGCCCCGGTGCTGCCTCCCCTCACTGGGAGGCCCTCGCTTCCCAGCACAGGTCCCCAGCGCAGACCCAGCTGGGCACCCCCACGCTGCACCAGGACTTCAGCACAGCAGCATGGGGCCGCCCATGCCGGCATGGCCATGCCATGGGGGGGCTGCGCAGGAGAGGCGTGCGCCGCTCCCTGCTCTGGCGTGGGGCCCCCTCCTGCTCCACGGAACGGGGCCTTGGCCGTGAGCTCATGGCTCTGGCATGGAAACCACCGGGAAGGGCTGGTCCCAGGCTCCCAGCCGTGCCGATGGGGCTCAGCCACCCCGGGCACCCCGGATGTGCCGGAGGGACCGCAGCCACCCGCACGGCCCGGGCCCTGCCGGGATGAGGCCCCGCTCCGCCCCCGCAAAGACTGATGCAACCATGGCCTCGCTGCCAGCAGCTCCTCCCCGCCATCCGCCTCGAACTCACCCCGAGCCGCCCCACGCTGTGACCCACGCACGGCTGGGGCCGGCTCAGCCAGGACCCTCGACGGCTTCGCTGTCACCCACCCGTCCCCACAGCCTGGGGACAGCCCCGAGCCCTCTGCTCTTGCCATGCACCATGGCCAAACCTTGCAGCAGGAGGCCAAACTGCCCCCGACAGCCCTGTGCATCCTCACCACTGCCCCGAGCAGCCATCGCTGCTCCCGCAGGCGCTGCCGGACGGAGCTGCCGTCCCCGCCAGCTGGCAGCGAGCGCCCCGGGGCTGGAGCACGGCCAAGCCCGCTCCTTCCATCAGCTCGGCCCGGCCCGCGGGGTGTTCCCGGTGCTGCGGGCGGGAACGGGGTGTCCCCGGGCTGGTTCCTCACGGCGGGGCTGGCGCTGCTCGCCCTGGCCCCGCGCCCGCCCGGGATGCTGAGCGAAGCCCCAGAGCCTGCACAGCTGGCGTGCGCGCAGGGAGCGGTGCATGCAGCCTGCCCTCCTGCCCAGAGAGCAGTGCCGGCACGTGGGGGCCCGGCACGGTCACGGTGGTCCCCAGCCACCTCTGCCCCTCCATTCCTTGCCCTCCCATCCCTTCCCTTGTCTCCCTGGGGACCCAAGGACAGGTGAGGAGGGGTGGGATCGTTCCCATGCAAACCCTGGAGCGTGCAGACCCCACACCCTCGCTCTCGGTGCCTCTTACCTTCTGCCTGTGGCGGCTCCTTCCCCTCGCAGGCACTGATGAGCCCCCCGAGCACAAGGGCCCAGAGCCCCCTCATGGTGCTCGGGGCCGACACGGCTGCCTGGAAGTGAGAGATGGGGCAGGGTGAGACAGGCACCGGGGGGCACCGGCTGAGCCCCAAGCCATCCCATGCTGGGACACTGCCAGTAAAGCCACCGGTGCAGAGGAGGCTCTGAACCACTCGGCCACGGCTCAGGCAGCCTTTTGGGACCTGACAAGCCCCAAGGCCCCAGCATTCAGGGATGCAACCCAACCTGTCAACCCCGGCATCCAGGTTTACACCGAAATTGCGGAAACGCAGGGGCCGAGGAGCCCCAGAGCCCCGGGCGTCTCCTGCTCCGGACCCCCGGGCAGGTCCCGGTCCCTCCCGTTTCACTCCCAGACCCCTGGGGTGCCCCAAAACCCCGCAGGTCACCCCGACCTGGCCTCCCTCCTGCCTGCTTCCTGCCACGAGGCAAGGCAGGGCTGCAGGCAGCCGGCGCCGGGACAGACCGGAGACGCTCAGCTCCACTCCCCGCTGCGCCCTCGGCCCCAGGCTCGGCAGTGCGGGACCCCCGGCACCCCGGCTTTATCCCCCTGCACCCCGGCTTTCTTCCCTGGTTTTATCCCCCTGCACCCCGACTTCATTCCCCCGCACCCCAGCTTTATTCCCCGGCTTTATCCCCCTGCCCCCTAGCTTTATTCCCCTGCGCCCCAGCTTTATGTCCCGGCTCTACGCCCCCTCTTTGCTCCCCCCGTGCCCCCCTACCCCTCGGGGCTCCCTCCGGGGAAGTTCTGCGGCCGATGCCCGGCAGAGCGGGACGCGCCCCCCCCCCCCCCCCCCCCCCCCGGTCGCCCGCAGCCCCCCGGGGCTCACCTGCGGGGCTCGGGGCGGGCGGCGGCGGGGGCGGCTCCGCGGCTCCCTCCGGCCCGGGGCGCTGGGAGCCGTGCCGAGCCGTGCCGAGCCGTGCCGTGCCGAGCCGAGCCGCCCTTGCCGCCTTCCCCGCCTCCTGCCGGGGGGGCCCGAGCCGCCCCCCCAGCCGCTGCCCGCCCTCTGCTTCCCCTGCCCGGGGCGGGGGGACCCGAGCCGCCGCCCGCCTTCGCCTCCCCGCCCTCCTCCTCCTCCTCTTCCTCCTTTTCCTTCTCCCTTCGGGGCGCCTGGAACCTCCGCCCCCAAACCCGGGGGGGTCGGCACGGGCAGCGCCCTCCCGGCCACCCCTCCCCATCCCCGGGGGCTCGGCAGGGAGCATCCCTGGGGAGCACGGGGACACCGGGGCATTGGGGGACACTGGGGAGCACGGGGACACCGGGGCACGGGGGGACACCGGGGGACACCAGGACACAAGGGAGACTCCAGTGCTGGCCCCGGTGGCAGCGGGTGCTGACCAGAATAGCCAGCGGTGGGGGGCGAAGGGTGTCCTCCCGGGATGCTCCTGCACTCATGGGACATCCCGGGGTTGTGCCAGGCCCCAGGGGATGCAGCAGCAGGGGGACAGCCAGACCCCACAGTGCTGGCAGAGCGTCCCCGCTGCCTGGGGACCTGGGGACAGCCTGGCGGGGACGAGGTGCCTGGGGCTGGAGCTCGGCTGAGCCCTGGGATCGGGTCCCTGCGACTGTCCAGGCTCCTTCTCGTCCCCAGCAGCAGAGCTGATGGCTTTCCACTGCAGCCCCCCAGGCAGGGAATGGGCAAGAAACAGGCAGGGAGAAGGCAGGGAGAGGGCAGGGAACGGGCCCAGCCTGGGCAGCCACCGACCCACAGGGGTTGGGGTTTGGGGGCTGCAGAGCAGCCGTGGCTGCCCCGTGTCCCCTCTCCTCTGGCGCGGCACGGCGCCGACGTGCCCCTGGCTCAGCCGCTCTCCTCCCAAATGATGATGAATCTATTTACACTGAAGCTTTACAAATGTGTGTTAGGGACGCATGCATCTCAATAAATGCGCTCTAATTAACAACTGATATTTATTCAGCCCACAGTAAATAAGCTGTCTCGGGCAAACCAAGCGAGCGCTGCGTTTGAAGCGCGCCTCGGCTCTGCCATTTATCCAGCCGACAGCCCCTGAGATGCGGTGACAGAGCGCTCCATTCTTCCGCGAGTCACCTACTGTAGTAATTAAGGCTAATTAAAGCAAGTGGCTATGAAACATAACGAAACTTTTATAATTCCTTTTTATCGGACAATTATTCACCCCCAGCTCTTCTCCATTCAAGGCCTCCCGGCAGTGCCAAACACTGGGCGCGAGCAGGAGCAGGAGCAGGATTTGTGAACCACGTGGAGGGTGCTGCGGGGGCTCGAGGGGCAGCCTCACCCCTTCCTCTCACCCCTCGGTGGTGCCAGCACAGCCAGCAGCTCCCAGCACCCTCCAATTCAGCTGCAAGTCTCTTTGGGGCTGGCAGCCACCCTTCACGCTGCTCGTCCCCTGCCTCAGTTTCCCCCTCCAGCAGGTTGTCCCCAGGCTGGTGGCACACGGGGACCCTGCTGGCCCCAGCGCAGAAACCCCGGCCCTGTGCGGCTCGTGCTCCCCTGTGCCATGCCTGCACAGGGGGAAGGTGGCCGGATCCTGCTCCCCCAGCACGGGTGCAGGCTCAGGGCTGGTTTTCTGCCCAGCTCTGCCAAAGGCTCCCCAGCGCCGACGGCCTCGAGCTCTGCAAAGTGGGTGAAGTTGCCTCCAGCCCATGCCAGCATCCCCTGGAGCAGAAAACCAAGCTCCTCGGCATGGGGCCCCATCCTGGCCATGCCAGGGGGACGGAAACAGGCACGGGAGCAAGGACAGGAAAAGACCGTGGGCCCCTACCCACTGGCCCGCCATGGAAAATGCCGAGGCAAGCTGAATTTCCAAGAAACAGCAGCGCCAGCGGCCAAGAAACCCGATCCAGAGCAGAGCCCTGCAATTTTCTAAAGCTTGAGACAATTTGCCTGCGATCGGGGCGTCCTGCGGCTCGGCCTCGCTCCCGCAGGGCTCCCCGCCTCCAGCCCCGCATCCCCGCCTGCGCCGCGCAGCGCGGGCACGCCGGGCGCGGGATGGAATTCCTGCGGCAGGGATTCGGGCACAAACCCCCAAATTCCGACGTTTGCCAGGAAGGAAGCGGCCCCGGGGGCTTCTTTCCAGGCCGGCAGCGAGAGGCTGCAGCAGCAGCACTAAAAGCAGCAGCTTTCCCCCTTTTTGGTGGAACCGCCGGGAAGGGGAGGCGGAGGCGCCGGGAAGCCAGGCGAGGAACTTTCCGTGCCGCCCGCTCGCCGTCTGAGTGTTTTCTCCATCGTTTCCGCCCCCCAAAACCCAACGTTTTTGGCACGGGGAGCGGCTCTGTGGAGCGCAGCGGCTCAGATGGAAGCTGCAGATGGAAAATGGCTCCGGCGCTCTCCAACCTGCTCTGCCCCCTCCCCGAGCCCCCCCACAAGCACCCAGCTTTGGGCCCGCTGCCCCCAGCCTCTGGGCACCTCCCGGAGCCACAACCCCCCCGCCCACCGCAGGATTTGGGGCTGGTGACCCCCCCTCTTGTGCACCCCCCACCCCACAGATGGCTGCCAGCACCACGAACCCCCCCAGCCCCCTCCCCGTCCCCCCGCGATCCTGCGCCTCTGGGGCGGGCTCCGTTCCCCCACCGCATATGGCGTCTCCATGAGTAATAAAAGCTGCTAATTGCCACCAGATGCCCCAGGAAACCCTGACGCCGCTTCTTGCGGCGGGCTGGGGAGGGAAAGAAGGGACCGGAGGCCGGCCCTGGGTCCCCCAAAGCACGGGACGGGCTGGATCGGAGCGCGGAGAGGCAGAGAAGGCTCCCAAGGAACGGGCGGCTGCTATTCTTAGCAAAAGGAGCAGCCCGGCCAAGAGAGCAGCGAGCAGTGCGGGGGGGGGGGAGCGGTGCCCCCAGCACCATCCCGCAGAGCTCAGCCCCAGCCCTGCAGCTGAACCGCTGCTGTAGCACCGAGCCCCAGCCCCAATCCCCCCAGTGCCTCCCGTGGCCCCCAGATGTTGCACAACTGGAGCTGGCCCCAGCCCAGCGCCGGCTCGCTGCCTCTCTGCTCCCAGCACAGCACCACAGCCTCCAGCCCCAGCACCCAGACGCAAACTGGGCAGCGCTGGGACGAGCTGGGCTGTGCAATTCGCGTGGGATGGGGCACCAGGGGCTGAGGAGAGACCCCGGGGGCCTTTGGGTGCGCATCGCCTGTGCCCACAGCCACCCCCCGCCTGGCACCACTCCTCCGCTGGCCGCACACCAGTGGGAACCAGTAAGGTTCTGGTGGGACACTGGGAGGAGACAGAGAGCCCTGCCCAGCACCACCACGGAGGTGAGGAGCAAACCAGCACCTCAAAAACCACTAGTCCAAACCAGGCAGCGTCCTTCTTATGGAGACCCTGGGTCCCCACTTCATGCCCGTGGGATCGTCGCCTGTCCCAACGGGGAGCACCGTGGGGTGCTTCCACCGTGGGGTGCTTCCTGCTCACCCCCAGCCGATGCCAAGCATGTCCCTGCCAAAACGAGCCCAGGGGGGAGTTCGGATTTCTGCCAGGGACGCCCCAGCCATGCCCAGGGGGTGCTCCCACCAGCGCAGCCCTCCTGGTGCGTTAGGGCACACCACAGGGGGGCTTCGGTGCTGAGCCGCTGGCGCACACCGGGGGTTAACACCACCCAGACCTTGTTAGTTCTCGAGCTCCTCTCCCTGGGGGCTGCCCCAGACTCGGGTCCCAGCTCTGCTCTCCCCCCCATGGCCAAGAGGCTCCTGCCCCAGACCCCTGCCTCCCCCCAGCCCTGAGGCAGGGGCACGGTGGTGGGCAGCAGGCGGCAGCCGGGGCTGCTGAGGCAGTGCGAGGCGCCCCACTTTCCCTCTTAGATTGCAGGGTAATTGCCTCCGGAGTTACTCATTTGCTCATAGATTAATTACCGTGTAATTTACCGCTCAGCTCCTGCAACATGACGGTCGTTTGCGCAGCAGTGCACGGGGACAGTCTCAGCTCTGGCCGGCAGGACGGGTGCAGGGGGCCCAGGTCCCCCCAGGGTGCCAGCCACCCCGTCCCCATCCCGGCGCTGGGACACGAAGCAGCAGGCGGCGGCCGCGGCCCCACGGCACCACAGAGAGTGAACTTTTATTTCCAACAACGACAGCACCTGCCCCGTGGAGGGGGGGACGGTGGGGACGGCTGGGAGGGGGCAGCCACGGGGCGAGAGTTCCCGGCCACGGGGCCACCCAACGCGGGGTGCCCGGGGCCGCCGCGCGCGTGCACACGGTGCACTGCGTGAAGAAACGTCCCGGTAGAAAAGAACGGAGATGCCAGGGCCTCGGCGGCCAGGCCGGTGCCGAGCGGGTGCGCAAGTGATCGGTGAGGGTGCATGGGGGTGCGCGTGTCCCCTCCGCACCCACGTCCCGGGGGGGCAGCGGGGAGGAAGAACCGCACGGCGACAGGCGGGGGGCGGCGGGTGCGCGCGGTTCCCCCCCGCAGGGACCCCCCGGGTGCGGAGGAGGACGGAGCAAAGGCGGCGTCCGGGCTGCTCCTGCTGCGGCGTGCCCCGGGCGAAGGCGGCGGCGGGCAGGGCACCGGGGCTCCTCGCTCACACCTCTGTCTGGAAGTCGCCGTCGGCCGCATCCAGGCCGGCGCAGGGACCCTCCCAGTCGGCGCAGCGCAGCTCGAGGCGGTCGCGGTGGGCGCTGGGCAGGGAGCCCAGTGTCATCGCCTTGAACGTGCTCCACGGCTTGGGCGGTGCAGCCGGCGGCTGCTGCGCATCGGGGCTGGCCGCATCCTGCGGGACAAAGCAGAGGCTGCAGATCACACAGAGCACGGCCCCGGCCCCCCAGCCCCGGGGCACAGCCCCCCGGCTCCACCCAGCCCCATCCTGGCTCCAGCACTTACCGTGGCCGTGCTCTTCTCCCCGCCGCCCGAAGAGACGCTCCACCGCTTTTCTCGCTGTGGACAAGACGCGGCGCTCAGCCCCACCAGCAGCCCTGCTGCCGGGCTCAGCCCCAGCTCCCCCATCCCAGCCCGAGCACCCCGGTCCATGTAGGGGGAGGCTGGGCAGGATGCGGCCCCCAGGACCTCACCTTGGAGGTGCCGGCAGCGGGGGCCCGGTACCGGTCCAGCGTGTGGAACTTCTGGTTGAGCTCGTGGTAGAGCTCGGAGTGGCGTTTCCGAGTGTGCATCACCTTCTGCAGGGCGAGAGCAGGGCCCACTGACATCGGTTTGTGTCCGTACACACCCTGTCCCCGTCCCTGTCCCCAGCCCAGGGCCGCGTGGGGACAGGCAAAGTCCCTGCTGCCAGCCGAGCGGCACCGCTGCCAAGCTCCGTCTCCTCCCGTAAAGCCAGCTAAAATATTCCCACTCAGCGCTGGCGTTTTAATCAAAAGCCAATGCTCTTTATGGCCTGGTATAAAACTCAGAGCTCAGCTTCTCGCTGAGGCAGTGCTGCGGCAGAGCCAGGGCCAGCCCGCGGGCACCCACCCGTGTCGGGTGCCACCCGCTGCGTGGCTCACCTCGAAATCCAGGTCCGAGTACCGCAACCTCTTCCTCTGGCAGGGGGGGCACAGGGCCGGAGCAGCAGGGAAGAGGCAGACAAGAAAAGGGAAAAGTCTTTGCAGGGCCGGGGGGAGCCCAGCAGCCCCAGGCAGAGCCCGGCTGCTCCACCGAGCCAGCCCTGAGCAGATTATGGGATGCCAAGCAGCAAGCACAGGAGCAGGGCAAATCTGCAACCCTGCTCGCGCGCACACTCGTGCGTGCTCACCCAGCCCTCTCCCAGGCGTTCCGCA
Source organism: Stictonetta naevosa (assembly GCA_011074415.1). Lineage (NCBI taxonomy): Eukaryota > Metazoa > Chordata > Aves > Anseriformes > Anatidae > Stictonetta > Stictonetta naevosa. Next base: position 5,685,684 of record CM021719.1, read on the forward strand.
CCCCATGCACGCCCCAAGCATGGGAGCAGGCTCGCACCCCAGCCCCGTGCTCCCCCGGGCCCCGCTCACCTCCAAGGACCCCACTTTCATGGCAGAGCCAGGGACGGTGCGGGGCATGGTGCGGCTGCGCTCCGACAGCTCCGAGGCCAGGATCTGCCGCACCGTGGGGTGCTGCTTGAACTGGAGCCCGTAGGGGTGCTTCACCGTCCCGTAGGGCTGGCTCAGGTTCATGTTGACGTGCTCCACCGAGATGAAGCTGGGGTAGGCGTCCCCCTCGCCCGCCGGGCGCCCCTTCCCGCCGGGCGCCCCCTCCTCGAGCTGCCCGTCCTCCTGCTGGAAGGGCTTGAGGCTGGCGCTGCGGCGCGGCAGCACCATGTAGTCGCTCTCCCGCGGCGGCTCCGGGGCCCGCAGCCAGCCGTAGTCCACGGGCCGCAGGCTGCTCTCGGTGCACAGGTACACGGGGCCCTGCGCCTCCAGCCCCACCGGCTGTGCCGGCGGCTCGCCCAGCTCCGCCACCACGTTGGGGGTCATCTTGGGCACCTGCACCAGGATGCTGGGCGCGGGGATGTTGCCCGGCAGGCTGGAGAAACCCAGGCCGCCCTCCGAGCTGGTGTTGAGCTTGGGGTCTTCGTCTCCGTCCAGGGAGATGCGGGACAAGGTGCCGGTGATGGTGGCGGGGTTGCAGGTGTTCACCTCCTTGAACAGCACTGTGGGCAGGCAGCGCGTCGGGGCTGGCACCGCGCAGCCCTCGGGGCACCGAGCCCCGGTGTGCCGGCACCGTGCCTGCCCTGTGCACACTGCCTGCCCCTCCAGGAGTGGCACCACGATGTCCCCATCCCCAGCACGCGTCCCCGGCGGAGACCTCACCTGTCTGACACGCCAGGTCAACGTCCTTTTCAAAATCTGTCTATAAAAATACAGAAAGAGGGGGAAAAGGGAGAGAGAGAGAGAAGAGGAAAAGAGAGAGAGAGAGGCGGGGAAGTGAATGCATCTTGGCCAGCACGGGACCAGCAGGGCGTGCAGGGGCCCTGCCACGCTCCGCGCCAGCGCTGCCGCACTCACCAGGATCTGCACCTGCCCGTTCTTGCAGGAGTCGGGGGAGTTTTCGTTCTCCTCGCCCCTGCACCCCCCCATCTGGCACTTCACCACGTCCTGGACCTGCGGGGACACAGCCGGTCACGGCCCCGCGGCCGGGGTCCCCCCCGTGGCCAGGGTCCATCCCTCCCCCCCGCGCTCCCGCCCCCACCTCTCGGCGCAGGAAGCCGTGCACGGTGATGATGACGAAGCCCTGGACGGAGTTGAAGACGGCGAAGAGGACCTGGAAGAGGATGGAGCGCCGGTCGGTCATGGCGAGCACGGCCGACATCCAGGTCAGCGCCAGCAGAGGCAGAACCACGCAGGAGCTCCACAGCGATGCCCTGGGGCAGGGAGAGAGGGGCAGGGGTGAGCCCACCACGGGGACATCCCCGGCAGAGCCCCGAGCCCCCCCCTACTCCCCAGGGAGCCCACACGTGCATGTTGTAGAGGCCGGTGCCCAAAACCCTGCCAGCACCGAGCACCCCCCCCTCCTGCTCCGCGTCCCCGTGCCGGCACTGGCTGGGTGCTGGCGGCACTGCCCGCATTGGGGCGAGGGGGACAGGGGACAGGGCTCTGCTTGTCCCCATCCAGCAGAGCCGGACCCACGGTGGTGCCGGGGGGACCATGGGGTGACCCTCAGCCTCCCCCAGCCGGCAGAAGGGGGGGGTTCAGCCCTGCTTTTGGGGGCCTAAACCCTTTGCAGCAGGGACAGCAGGCTGACAGGGTGGCAGTGTCACAGCCCGTGCCACACGGTCCAGCCAGCACCCAGGGGTGGCTCACGTGCCACGGAAGGGGTCCCGGGGATGCTCCCATCACCCCCCCCCCTCGGTGCTGCCCTCCCTGCTCCCCCCACCCTGGGCAGGAGGGGCTGAGCCCCCGCGCCCCGGCGGTGGCGATGAGGTGACCTGCGGGAAGCCATGCAGGTGTGATGGCTGCAGGGGGGGGACGCGTGCCCCCCGCGCCCGGGGGCCGCCCCGAGCACTCAGCCTTCTCCCTGCCCGCAAAACCCCCGGCCCCAATCCCCAGGAGGAAAGGGGGTGCCCAGAGCCCACCCTAACCCCCCGCCCCCCCCGGGATCCCCTCCCCAAATCTCCGGTGCCAGGCTGTGCTCGGGGCGGGGGCGCAGCGGGCACTAACATGGCGTTGCTGGCGGTGGCGGAGGTCATGGCCGCGCTGGACACCACGCCGCACTTGGTGCATTTCAGCAGCAGGCTGCCGCAGGGGGGGGGGCTTCGAGCTACGAGCCCACCACCACCACCCCCCCGGCGCCCCGCGGCCAGGACCGGGCCACGCGGGGAGGCAGAGGGGGGACAGCAAGGCCGGGGGAGGGCAGGATGGGGACGGATGGAGGGATGGACGGACGGATGGACGGATGTGGGCAGAAAGCAAATGGAGGGAGAAAAAGAGAGAGAGAGAGAGAGCCGGGTTAGTCGGGGCGGCGGCACAGCGGTTAATGGCGAGCAGGGGTGGCCAAGCGGCAGCCGGGACGGGGGGGTGGGCTCAGCCCCCTCCCCTGGCGGTGCGGGGGGGTCCGCAGCGAGCGGCTCCCCCTGGCCCTAGGGGATGCACGGGGTGGCTGCCCCCTCCCCATCCGCTACCCCCCCCCTTGCAGCCCCCAGCATGCGGCTCGGTCCCGCCGCCCACCGCTGCGGTGAAGTCTGCCCCATGCTCAGCCCCGCTCCCGAGGGACCCCCACGGCCCCCCCCAGGCCCCACGGCAGGGCAGGGGGCTCCGCGGTGGCCCCGGCACAGCCCCGCCGGGCGCAGGGCACTTACCCAGCTCGCTGCTTTTTGGACTTATCTGAAATGCCGTCGCGGGACATGAGCTTGTTGAACACGATGATGCCGACCAGCATGTTCACCTGGGGGGGGAACGGAGCCGGGGTTAGGGCCGTCACAGCCCCCTCTGAGCCAGGGGGAGCTTTGGGGGGGGGGGGGTTGGGGTCCGAGGGGGGGCAGCCTACCAGCACAATGACAGCAGCGGGTCCCACGAAGGCGTAGAGCAGACCGCCCTCCAGCGAGAGCCAGCAGCTGCGGGGACCGGGGGTGTCAGGGGTCATGGGGGGGACACCCCCTGCTCCATCCCCGTCCCCATCCCCTGACCCCACATTGCTGCTGCGCTCCTGCATCCCCCCAGCCCCACGTACTAGCTCGCCGTCCCGTAGCCTTTGGTCCGCGTGAAGCCGACGGAGACGGCGACCACGAGGGCTGGCAAACCTGGAGGAGGGAGGGGAGACGGGGCCGAGCTGCAGGGGGGCAGCGGCGCTGTGCCCCCCAACACCACCTCCGGGACGGCCCCAAAGGATGGGGACACGGATCGGGGCCCTTCTGGCAGCCCCCCATGGCTCAGCCAGTCACAGGCGCCACACACAGAGTCCGCTCGCCCCCGTGCCTCAGTTTCCCTCGGAGGGATTCGACAACCCCTGCGGGTACCGGGAAGGGTGCGCGGTGCCTCCCCCCTGCCCCCCCAGCCCTGCCAGGCCCTTACCCCATCCCAAGCAGAGGAAGCGCTTCCTGACCAGGCGTGTCCGGATCCGGCCGATCACTGCCAGGTAGGACTGCCAGGCCTCGGTCAGCACCCAGCAGAAGGACGAGAGGAAGAAGAAGTGGAGGAAGGCGGCCGTCATGGTGCACACGCCCTGTGCCGGGGACGCGGCGCCTTAGGGGATGCGGCACGGCCACGCGCCAGCACCGCGGCGGTTAAACTCCCACGCCCGGGCGAGGGTTGTGTCAAAGCCGCCACGCAAAGAGTTTAATCCCGAGATTGAGTTAATCCAAATCCAATCTGCCCCTGGGAGCCGGGAGGAGCCGCCCCCCCCCCAGGGGGCTCGGACCCCAGCCCGTGGCACGGCGCGGCGCTGTGCCCACCTTGCTGAGCATCTGGGACTGCCCCACGAGGATGAGGATGTTGGAGGCCAGGATGGAGACACAGAAGTTGAGCAGGATGATGGAGCGCTCTGACTTGATGAACCTGCGGGGGCAGCGGCGTGGGGCCAGGGCACCGGCCCGTCCCCTCTTCATCCCGTGTCCCCCCCTCGTCCCGTTTCCCCCCAGTGCTGCCCCAGGGACAGCGGCGCACGGCCGGGGCACCTCTCCCACCCCGTGTCCCTTCCCTGCATGCTGCTTATAACCACGTTGAGCTCAGCTTTTGCTCACACTGTGCCCCCCTTTTGCATTCCGTCCCCACATCTCTCACACCCCCCCCATGGTCCCCACTGTCCCCAGAGCCGCCGGGGCGGTCACCTCCAGAAGGCAGCGTAGATCACCAGCAGGGTCAGCAGGGCCATGCAGGAGACGGCGCAGCCGATCATCAGCGGCACCGAGGGGGTGCCCGAGGGGTCCATGGCCTGAGGGAAAGGGGGGGATGAAGCTGAGCCCAGTCCCCCTGTGGCTGCTCCCTGCCCCCTGCTGTGCCCCTCTGTCCCTCCCGGTTGGGGACCCCCCCGTGTGCCAACGGAGGGGGGTGAGAGGCGGCGGTGTGGCCGAGGCGCCTTCCAGGGGACCCGTGCCCATCTCCATGCCGACGGGGATGTGGGTGGAATAGCAATGGGGTGGGGGCTGCCAGGGCTGTGTGCCAGGAGGGCTCTGACCCCTGCTCGATCCGGAGCCCTGCGGCACCCTGCCCACCCCAGCGCACCCTCAGGGTGCTGGGGGTGCAGGGGTCCCCTCCTCGGGGAGCCCCCCCAGCCTGAAATCCCCTCTGTGCCACCCGTGCTCCTGCAGCCCCTGCCAACCCCACCCTGCCCTGAGACCCCCACCTCAGCCAGGCCCCGCAGCCCAGGGAGTGCCCCCGCCCCTGGTGCGTCCCCCCCCATGCGCCATCCCCGTCTCCTACCAGGTCCCTGGGCAGCTGGGCGAGGACGGCGAAGGTGGCGAGCTGGCGGCACTGGCATTTGGTGTGCGCCGGGAGGGTCTCCAGGGTTTGGCAGCTCTCCGTGTCCCAGTTTCCCAAGCCAGCATCCCTGATTAATGGGACGAGAGCGAGGGAGCGAGCAGTTTGAAGTGATCAGACCCACACACAGCCCCTCGCCGCTCCTCGCTTAACCCTTTGCTGGTCCCAGCGGGGGGCTGCCCTGAGCCCACAGCAGGGCCCGAGGTGCTGATCCCCCTGGGGAGTGGTGCGGCACCGAGCCTTGGTCTTCAATCATCCCATCCGGGGGGGTGGGGGTGGGGGGTTGGGCGCAAACTGAAACCGTTGGAAGGAGGGGGCCAGGCCTGGGAGGAGGCTGGTGGGGATGGAGCGGGGCTGGGGCAGTGCCGGGGAGGGGGTGGGTGGGCAGTGGTCTCCTGCACCCAGCACAGGAACAGTGCCCTCTGCAAAGCCAAACCTCTGGGGAAAATGCTCCTGGGCAGCCCCAGGGCCACCCCTGCAAGGGACAATGCCAGGAGGGGGAGCCCCGTAGGGATGCTGGCCGTGCGCCGGGCACAGGGAACGCAGCCACAGCGGATGGGGACCTCGGTCTGTGGGACAGCTGGGGACGTGTGTCCCCCGGGCAGGCTGAGACCCACCACGCTCAGTACAGCCCTGCACCTCCCCGTCACCACAGGAGCCACGCTGGGGTGCCCCAGGCTCCCCAGGGGGCTGCACCGACACCGGTGACCCCGAGGTGCAGAGCACCCGCAGGCGCTGCCCCCCACCCCGCAGCACAGCCCCCCTGCCGTGCCCTACTTTCCCTCTCTCCTGCCACAGCACCGTGCTGACAAATTGCATCTGGCAGGCGGGAGGCATCCGGCTCCGGCAGCACGCGGGAACAAATCGATACCCGCACGAGGAACATCATCCCGCAGCTGGCCACAGGACGGCACCAGCCCTGCTGCACTGCCTTCCCCCGGGGACTCGGTGCCACCGGGGCACGGGGACAGCCCAGCCCCAGCTCCCAGCATCGCCCCCCGCTCAGTGGGGCTGCCCACGCTGCCCCCCGCGCCCCACTCACGTCTTCGAGTAGTCCCAGGTGACGCACTGCGGGTGGGACGTGCCCTGCGGACAGATGGGGGGGGGTGAGCAGCGTGCCAATGCCTGCTGCCAGCCCCCAGGGGGTGTTCGGCCCCCCTGGGGACCTGCCCGGCTCCCCAGTGCCCTCGGAGCGATGGGACACGAGCGGTGACGAGGGGACACGCACGTTGATGATGTGGGAGAGCTCCACCAGGACCAGGGGCTCGGCAGGCTTGGTCAGCGGGCGCACGGTCACCGTCAGCACCTTGGAGGTGACGGCCAGCGGGGCCCTGCGGGGAGGAGGCGGCGGCTGTCGCAGGGACGGGGGCACATTGTGGGGGCAGCGGGGCAGCCCCACTCACCTGGGCGGGGGCAGGATCAGCCCCAGCGTGCGGTACAGCACGGCCCCGATGACGAAGTGGGACGACTCGTCCAGCTCTGCAGAGAGGGGAAGGAGAGCGGCGCCGTGGCCCGGGGAGGCGTGGAGCCAGCGCCTGGCACACGCGCGGGCACGCACGGCACACGTGCACCCGGCGAGCAGACACAGACACGGGCTAGCCCACGCGGCTGCTCCAGACACGGGGGCGAGAACACGCACCCCTCCGACACGGGTGCTGGCACGGAGACCTGCAGAGCCGTGGGCTGGCAGGATGCCACCCGCGTGCTCGCACACGCACACTCCCAGATGTGCCAGCCGCAAACCTGCACCCACGCAGCCCCAGACACACCAGCTCACGCACGCGCACACCCATGCACACGCAGCCTCCTGGAGGTGCACGCTCACACGTGTGCACAGCACCAGACGTGCGCACCCACAGGCGCACAGCCCCAGGTGCGTGCGCCACGCGATGATGCCAGCTCACATGCGCGCAGCGCACCGTACCCGCGGAGGCGAGGCTGAGCACCTCCCTGGGGATGAAGAGCTTGTCCTCGGAGCTGCGCGCCCAGTCCTTCATGCCCCGGCGCCCCTTCATGGGGAAGTTGATGTCGCTGGAGACGGCGGAGACGGGCTCGCGCTGGATGCTGATCACTGCCGGGGCACAGCGGGCGTCAGCAGCTGGCTCCCCGCGCCCTCACATCCCCTGCGCGCCCTGCCGCTCACCCAGGTTGTCGGTGACGATGAGGGAGCTCTGGAAAGCCTTCAGCGCGTCCCCCACCAGGTGGATGAAGTCCTCCACCACCTTCATCAGGTGCACGGAGCCGGGAGAGACCTGCGGGAGGGTGAGCAGCTCGGGGGTGTCCGCGGGGGAGGGGACACCATGGCCACCCTGGCCACCAGCCAGAGCCCCGTGCCGCTCACCTGCTGCGCATCCTCCCACTTGTCCTGGTTCTCCGCGTCCACCATGTAGCTCACCACCTGGAAGAAGCGCTGCGGGGACAGGGGTCAGCGGGGCTGGGGGACCGACCGCTGCCACCTCACCGGGGTGCCCCCCACGTCCCCGGCTCGGTACCTGCACATCCTCGGAGGACGGGGTGTAGGTGGCCCTCTTGAAGGTGTCGGTGACGTTGCGCAGGATCTCCACCGAGAAGAGCAGGTCCCCACTGTAGTAGGTCTTGCGGGCCATGAGCTCCAGCAGGCTCCGCACCACCTGCGACATGCCCTCGCCCGCCAGCACCCGCTGCCCCTTGGCCAGGTGCTCCCGCAGCTTGTACGGGGGGGGGGGACACGGGTGTCACCCCACTGCCAGCACCCCCTGAGGTGCTCTGTGCCCCCAACCCCTCACCAAGCCCAGAGCCAGGGGTACTGCAGAGCTAATTGCACCAATGGGCAGCAGTGGGACAACAGGGGCCAGGGGGGGTGTCCTTCCCATCCCAAAAGCCACATCCTGAGGACGCAGTGGGTCTGGGGTCCCCTTCCAGCTGCAGGACGCTGCCCTCCCTCCCAGTCCTGCCTGGGGACCGCTGTCTCTTTCCCCATGTGGCATCCGACTGGTGCCAGCACCCAGGGCAATGAATTAACCCCCCCAGGCAGTGGCAAGGGGTCCCTGCCCCGGTTGGGGACAGCAGGGGTGGGCAGCAGGGGCTGGGGACCCCTGGGGACGGGGGCAGTGCCAGAGCGTGCACCTACTGAGAGATGTAAGTATCGGTACTCGTGGGAGATGCAGCGGGCAAAACTGGGCACACCCCAGTACGCGACCCCGTGGGGGCTCAGCAGGCACCGGCGGCTGGCGGACCCTGCGTGGGACACAAGGGGCAGGGGGCTCGAGGCCAGCACAGGAGCCACGTCCCCATCAGCCGCCTCTGCGGGGGACTGGGGAGCGCCCTCCCCGCGCCCCTCACCTGTGGCGTTGGGGGGACACTTGTTGTAGATGACGTCCCCGGCGGCGGTTTTCTTCCAGGTCATCAGCATGACGTACTCGTCCTTGCACATCTCGTGGTAGGCTGCGGGGCGAGAGGGGGTCAGGCACGGCACGGGCACCGGGGGCGGGCGCCGGGGGCTGCCCCGTACCTGGGCACTTCTTCTCGTTGCAGGTCTTCACCTCCTCGCCCGTGCCCTCGCAGGGGTAGCCCTGCATGCCGGTGCCCTCGCACATGCGGAAGCGGCGCTGCCAGCCCGTGTCGCAGGTCTTGGAGCAGAGGCTCCAGTGGTTCCAGGGGCCCCACTTGCTGTCGGCTGCGGGGCAGGGACACGGTGGGGGCCCCAGGCCGTGGGATGCCCAGCTCGGCGTGGTGGGTGACACCCAGGGCCGCGGGGGGGGGGCGGGGATGGGGGACGGGGCAGGGCTGGTGGGCCCCTGCTGTGGCTGCCCGCCGTGCCGCGGATGGAAAGCTCGGCGGGGATGAAATCCCTGGATCGCTAATTTAAATCTCCTTCCAACCAAACATCCCCGTGAAGCACGGCCGGCTGCTCCCGTGTGGCAGCCCAAGGGCACCCCGGCACGTCACAGGCCCGCTCCCACCCCGGGGGGCAGCCCTCACCTCCCTCTGTGCCAGAGACTGATGTGGAGGAGTCGAAGGGTAGGGGGAGGACGGGCTCTGCCCTTTGACTGACTCCCCCTGTCCTGTGTCCCCATCCCCGTGCCCCAGGAGGCAGCAGGGCGGTGGGACAGTGTCAGGGTTCAGCCCCACCGAGCTGCCCTGGGCACGTGCCCAAGAGCTTGCACACCCAGAGCACACCAGGACCTGCAGCCCCTGGGCACCGAAGGCCCCCCAGCACCTAGCCGGGGTCCAGCAGGGACGCCCAGCACAGACAGCTCCTCCTCCAGCTGGGACACGTCTGGAGGCAGCGACCAGCACGAAGGGGGCGGCTGCTGATCCCCAGCAGCACCCCTGGCATCCTGCTCCCCACGCACCCACATCCGCAACGAGGGGGCGTGCGGGCTGCCGGCACCATCACGTCACCAACGGTGACACCAAACGGTGACAACGCAGGGTGCCAGCAGCCTGGCATCACCGATGGTGGCACCAAACAGTGATGCCGCAGCGTGCCAACAGCCTCATGTCACCAACGGTGACACCAAACGGTGACTCCACAGGGTGCCGGCAGCCTGGCATCACCATCGGTGACGCCGCATCAGCTTTAAGGCAGATTCGCAGCCCGGCCGCGTGCCGGTACGCCGCACCGCGATGCACCACACCAGCAGCGTGCCGTGCCCCCCGCCTCGTCCCACCCCCAGCGCGCGGGGCCTTACTGGGACACGTGGGGTTGGAGCACTCGCGGGCGTCGGCGTGGGCCCCCCGGCACTCTGCCCAGCCGTGGGCCGAGACGCTGCACTTGCGCGTGCGCTGCTGCGTGCCGTTGGCGCAGGTGACGGAGCAGCGGCTCCAGGCGCCCCACTCCAGCCACTGCCCTTCCACTGCGGGGACAACGAGAGAGCGGCGTCAGCGCCCCCCAGGCCGGCGGCACCGGCTCCCCGCAGCCCACCCCCCCCAAGCCCCGTGCAACGGGTCCAGCCTACCGACGTGCCTGCTCCGCGTGCTGAAGCCCAGAGCAGGCAGCGCCCAGCCCTGCACCACCCTGGGGGTGTCCTGTCACCGGGACTGGCCCCCCAGCCCCGCAGTGGCTGACCCTACAGCACCACGGTGCCCTGCCCTGCCGCAGGTGCACCCCGTGGGACCCGCTGGGAGCCCCCCCCGCTGCTCCACGCCAAACCCCTGAGCCCCAGCGCTGCTGCGGGGCCGGGGCAGGCAGGGAAGGAGCTGTTGGAGCTGCCGTGGCTCTGGCAGCTTCTCTGCAGGCAGGCAGGGTGCGTGGCAAGAGCCCCGTGCCGCGGGGACACGTTCCTGCCATGGCTGCTGCAGAGGGAGGGGGCGTGGGTGCACCCTGAGCCCAGGGGCTCCCCTGCTCCTCCTGCCCCCAGCCCACCTCCAGCCTCACCAGGCCACACGCGGGACGTCCCTGCAGGCCACTGGCCCCAACAGTCCCTGGCTGTGACCATGCCAGGAGAACGAAGAGACGGTGACGGCGCTGCCACCCGCGCACACACAGCCCCCACAGCCCCCTCCAGCCACCTTCCCGGTGCCCCACAACATCCCCGCGCCACCCCAGCTGCCAGCACGCCCCGCGGCTGTCCCCTCCTGCCCGTGGCGGGGGCTCCAGGCCCCCCCTGCACGGCCAACGGAGCTGGTTCTCCATAGGGACAGGAGGGTGCAGCCCGTGCCATCGCACCCCTGTGCCCCTGGGCTGTGCCAGGTCCCTGTGGCGGTGCCACAGCGGCCGTACCGCCTGTCCCTTGCGCCGCCGCAGCCCCTGCACCGGGAGCAAAGCCCTGGCTCCCGGCTCGTGGCTTTTCCCAGCTGTCCCAGGGCTGGGGACGCGGCCGGGCGGGCAGGGGGGGAGCAGGGGGAGAGGGGGAGCGGTACTGACCCGGGCAGGTCGCGATATTGCAGGGCTTGGCCTGCAGCTCGGGGCCCTCGCAGGCTTTCCCTCCGTGCCGCGGGGCCACGCACCGCCGCGTCCTGGTCCTGGCCCCTCTCCCGCAGGTCACCGAGCACAGGCTCCACGGGGACCACTCCTCCCACGCGCCGTGAACTGCAACACAGCACAGCGCCGTCACGGCACGGCCCCACGGGGGCTGCAGCCTCCCTGCGCCTCCCTCCTGGTACCGAGGGGTCCTGGGCAGCGCAGACCCCTCGTGCCCACGGCCGCTGCCCTGCAGCAGGGCTGGGCATGGTCCCCACTCCCCTCCTCGCCCTGTGGCACCGGCACCTTCCCCACCTTCACACCCCAAAGGCCCCGAGCAGGCACCGGTGGTGCTGTTGCTCCCCGCCCGGCTCTGGTGTCCCTTTGGGATCCCAGCGGTGCCCCACGCCCACCCGCCCTGGCACAGCCTCTTTTGCCCTGGCACTGAAGCAGCGGGCACAGCCCCTACACGCGTGGCACTCGCACAAGCTCGGCTCGCTCGGGAAGCACTCAGGGACCACGGGGCTCCCAAGCATCCCAGAGGATGCTCTGCGAGCCAAGATGGCCCCAGTGCCCCCACACCGAGGGGAGCATCCACGTGTTACGGGGTGCAAAGCCCCCGACACCTCCGGGATGGGACAGCCTGGCTGCTGCGGCTGCACCTCGAGGTCCCACCGGTCCCCACAGTCCCACACAGGACACACAGACCCCACTGTGGGCAGACAGACTGGGCAGGGCACTGCCGGTGCCATCGCAGGCATCCATCCTGCTCGCTCCTGCTCAGCACTGTGCTGGAGCAGCTCAGCCACCTCCTGCCCCACACGAGACCCCCAGCCCCAGCCTCAAGGCACAGGCTCCAGCCCCTGCCTCTCCCCCAGCTCCAAACTTCCCCAGGGAAGCCCCGAGGTTCTCGGCGTCCGCTGGGGATGGGAACGGAGCAGAGCAGGGACAGTGGGACGGGGCAGGCAGGGCACGGGGGCACACGCTGCAGGTGCCTCCCCCCATGGATCCCCGAGAGCTGCCACAGCAGGGGAGGTGACACGACGGGGGAGAGCTGGTGGGCTGCTGCTCCTGCCACCACCGCACGAAGCCACCCTCCCTGTGCACCCCCCAGGCACCCCCATTTTCCACACCACCGAGAGGCCCCTGCACAAGCACGTGTCCCCAGCCACCCGCCCGCCCAGCCCGTGGTACCCAGCTGGTGCTGGGCACCCCCGTCCCGGCACTGAAAGCCCCCCCATGCCCCCCGTACCTGGGCAGGTGGCCGTGTTGTTGCAGGTCCGCGTCTCGCGCAGCAGCCCGCTGCACAGCGTCCCGTAGGGAGAGGAGACGCAGGAGCGCGTCCGCACCTGGGAGCCCTGCCCGCACGTCAGGGAGCAGACGCTCCACTGGGACCACTCCTCTGCCGCGGGGTCCCCTGGGGGGAGACGTCAGGTGAGGGCTGGGGGCTGCCCAGGGAGCCCGCGGGGTCCCCACCGGCACTGGAAGCAGGGAGGACGAGCTGCCGAGAGCGCCCTGGCACCGAGGACGCAGGCAGGGTGAAGGAGCCCCCACCACGGCGCTGCCGCCCTCCAAACTGAGAGCAGGGGCCCCGGGCACAGCATCTGACCCAGCACTGGGCCCTGGGCGCAGGATGTGACCCAGCACAGGGTCCCGTGCGAGCCCTGGGTGCCCAAGGGAGCCTGGCACAGGCGGCCCCGCTCGCCCTCGCCACGCAGCCGCGGCGCTGACATTTCCAAGCACCTGGCTCTTATTAAGCTTGATGATCTATCTGAAGCCGTTGGACGGGTCAGAGGAAAAGGCCATCAGTTTAAATTAAAAAGGAAGATACAGAGGAGGGCTCTGAAGGGGATGGTTTGTCCCGCAGACAGGCTCTGCTCCCACCGAGGTGCCCGTGCCAACCGGCGGCTCTGCGTCACCCGGGAAGCCCAGGGCGAGGCGGGGGCACGGGACGGGGCCGTTTGCCCCACGAGGGTCCTGCTTCCCCCGGCCAGTGGGAATGGAAATGGGCAGGCTGGAAACGGGGCTGGGAACCCGCACAGCCCGCTGAGCTGGGCTGGGGGCCAGGGCTGCCCCCAGGGCCGGCATTGGGGTGGCTGAGGTGGCCCCCCGGCTCTGCCCAGCACCTCCCCGGGGCAGGATGCGGCCGGCAGCGTAGGACCCCGGAGCAGCCGAGCGCAGCGGGGAGGAGATCGGCGTGCCAGACACACGGCCCGGCGCTGGGGCCATCCATCTCCCCGCTTGCCTCTGAGCCCTCGACCCATAAATCAGGGGGTGCTGGGGAGGGGTAGCGGCACGCTCAAATTACCCAGATGAATTTGCCAAATAAATACATTTGAACGAAACAATTAATGGATTTTTTTTTCCTGCTTTACAACCCTCAGAGGAAGGTGCAAAGGAAAAAAAATGTATAAATGGAGCAAATTAAGTCAGTCCGTGGGCAGGAAGCAAAGGAAGTCACTCCATCTCCGCCGCCCTGCCCACGGCCGAGCCCAGCGCCACCTGCTCCCGTCCCCGGTACCTGTCTGGGCCATGTAGACACCCGGCTCGTCCGCCGAGCGGGGCCACTGGGTTTTCACCTTCTGGTTCTCCTCAACCGCATTGCCTGGAAGAGAGAAGGGCTCCGGTGAGAGCGGGCAGGGGCAAGCACGGGACCGGGACGCTGCGAGCCAAGGGACGTTGCAGGGTGGGACAGGGATGCCCAGCCCCACGCTGAGCACCACGTGGCTTCCTGAAGGCTAGAGGTGGCCGAGCACACTCGTGACCACCCCCAAAACACATCACAGCTCTGCCAGCTCCTGCTTTTTGGCAGTTTGGGCTGAAATAAACCTGTGCACGTTAGGGTACCTGCGTTCCCGGTGCACCCCGGGATCCCTGTGCCCCCAGGACACGCGGCTAGCGGGGCGCAGCGGTGCTCTTCCGTCCCCACTTAACAGATTGCTGCAGTGAGGTGGCACAAATTTATGGCTCAGCTCACCAAAAATAACAAGAGATCCATCAAGAGCACTTGGCGTGAAATTAACTGGCATGTGGAGGGCTCAGCGGAGAGGCACGCGCTGCAGGCGCGGGGGCAACCTTCCCTGGCTTCCTCCTGCCCAGCCCCCCGGGACCACCCCCGTGTCCCTCATCCCCGTGCCCCCACACACTGCTCCCAGGCACTCACCCTGGCCATGGTGTGGTAACACTGGGGCGCAGGCGCTGCCATGGGAGCCCGCGGGCAGCAGGAGCACCCAAGCAGCACCCGTGTCCGCCCCCGGGCATCGCAGAGGGTGGCACATGGAGCCCAAACCGCCACGGGCACTCAGCTGCTGGCCGGGTTGGTGCGAGCAGCTCGCTGAGCTGCCCCGGCACAGCCAGCAGGGCACAGTGATGTCCCCGAGGGATGGAGGGGAGGTGACACGGGGACACCTGGCACGGGCAGGGAGCACCCAGCCGTGCCCTGGGCAGGCTGCGGCTCCCTTTGCAACACACAGGTGATAAACGAGCCCCAGGCAGGAGCACTGACTGCACTGACACTTATTGGTGCCGTAAAACAAACCCAAATTTACCGACTTTTGCCTTCAATTCAGAGTGACCCTCCCCAGGCCCGATGGATGGAGTGGCTGTGTCCCTCGGCTCCTCTCGGGGCACCCCTCAGGGGCCTGGGGCCGCCCCCAGGTTCTGTCCGGCCACGGTGCCGAGCCCACCACGGGACCACCCGTCCCCATGAGCGGCGTGGCAGAATTACGCCCATCACCGCGGGAGCCTGGGGGAAGCCATAAATCCGGAGGATATACGAGGGCGCTCTCCCCAGCCGTGTTCGACAGGCACCAAATCCAATTTCCCTGGGAGGACACTAAATCCCCGGCTGTCACCGCACCGCGCCTGCGCCAGGGCCCTGCCCGCAGCCACCCCCAGGACCCGCTGCCCAGCACCCACGCAGGGTCCTGCCCTGGAGCCCCTCACCGTGCCCCACAGTACGGCTTCCAGGGAGGGGGGATGTCCTCCTGGGGACCCCCGTTTGTCACCCATGGCTGCCGTATCCCCACAAGCTGGGAGCCCACAGCCCCATCCCGGCATCAGCGCCCTGCTGGCTGCTGTCTGAGGGGCCGTGGCTTTGGTGCAAGGGGCAACGTGGCCCCGAGCCAGCCCCAGAGCTGCGAGGAGCCCCCAAAACACAGGGGGCTGGACACACAGACAGCACTGGGACAACGTGCCCCAAACCAAGCCACAACGCCCCGACCCTACAGCCACCCGTCCTGGGGATTCTGCCTGCACGGACCGGGTGCCCACCGGGTGCCACACTTCACGTGGCCGTCTGTGTCCCCCCCCTCCAGGCACAGAGGTGACAGCGCCGGGGTTGGGGACCCCGCGGCATCACCCGGGCTGGAGCGGGGAGGCCGGGGAGCGGCTGGGCGGGCGCCAGCCCCTGCGCGGCTGCGGCGCTCGGCGGAGGAGAGCCGGTGAGATCAGCGCTGGGCGCCCGCCAAGGCTCGGCTCACAGGCGCCATTCAGCCCCCAGCCCTGCCTGCCGCCCTGAAAGGAGCCCTTTCTCCCCCCGGGGGGCGCGGGGGAGGCCAGGTGGGAGCCCCGGACCCCCCCCTCGCTGCCATGAAGGGCGCTCTGTGCTCCAGCCCCGGTGGGCTCGGGGACGCAGCGCCGGGGGGCGCATGGTGTGGGGGGTGCTGAGAGCTGCCGAGGCCACGAATTGCCCCCGCGGCTCCGTCTGCAATAACTCGTTACCTCTGGGTGCCTCGGGGTTTTAATTGAATGTCAAACGTGATTTGGGAAGGAGCAGGAGCTTGGCTGTCGTGCTGCCGGGTGGAGAGCCGGTGGGTGGCCCCAGCACCCTTTTTTGAGCCACGCTCACTGCTGCTAACCCCCCCAGGAGGTGCAGCCCCCCCCGGGAATCAATATCAGAGGGCATCCTCCAGCCCAGGCACCCGCTGCCAAGGCAGGGCACAGCAGGAGCCAGCCCCCGCGGCATTCCCAGGCACCACAGGCAGAAGGGGAGCGAGGATGAGCCCAGGAACAGCACCTGGGCCCTGCCCCGAGCTCTTAATCCTCCACGCAGAGTTGCATTTAAAGGGGGAAAAAAAGGGAAAAAAAAAAAAAATCAGATCAAGAAGCTCCCCTCGGGATGAGGCGATTTATGAGCATGCAGCTGAAACGGACCGGGGATTTATTCGGGAGATCTGCCCATAATGACATTTAGCTCCTGAAGCAAATGCTAAAACCCAATGAAATTATACAGACACGCAGCCCAGCACCGCCGCCACCACCTAATCTGCTGGGAACAACATCGCCCCGGATAAAGACCGTGAACAGCTGAGCTGGGGATTGCAGCCCCGGGCACTGCCTGGGGGGGAACATCTGGCCAGATGTGTGCCCCCCGGGTCTCCCACGGCCACCCTGGGGTGCCCGGACTCAGGGTGCAGGGAGTGCCGGGTCAAGGCGGCTCACTGCCCGGTGCCCGCGTGGCTGCTTTATTTCCACTTGAGGCTCCTGCAATTTGGTAAATGAGCAAATGGCTTCATTCCGCCTGGTTAACAGCCCGGCCGTGCCGTGCCACCACATCCTGCCTGGAATAACAAGCGCCCGGGCTGCAGCAGTCAAGGGTAATTTGCCATGGGAAAGGGTCATTTTACCTGCAAATTGTTTTCCGCGTCTCCACCAATGCAGAGTGACAGGGCTCCCGCTCCCGGTCAGCCGAGCAGCAGGCCCGGCCGGGGAGGCGGCGAGCACGGCGCGGGGCAGAGCGAGTTGTGGCTCCGTGCAGCTCTGCTGAGCCTGCCTACTGCTCGGGGGGGGCTGCACCCCCAGCCGGGAGCAGGCCCGGGCAGGATTTACCCTTTGTATGGCTTCCCTGCTCCGTGCACAGCGCCCGACGGGCACCCTCCTGCCCCAGGGAGCGTGCACGGGCAGGATTCATCCCATGCACGGCTTCCCGGCTCCATGAAAAGTGCACGGCTTGCACCCCTGTCCCAAGGGGCGTGCAGGAGCAGGATGGGGCAGGTGTGGTGCCAGGAGTTGGACTCGATCATCCTTACGGGTCCCTTCCAGCTCGGGATATTCTATGATCCTACGATCCTATGATGGCTCCTCCACGCGCACAGCGCCCAACCTGCCCCCTCCTGCGCAGGGGGGAGCCTGCGCGGAGCAGGGAGACCCCCAGCCCCAGGGCTCCCCCCGCACCCCACTCACCGTGCGGCACCTCGGGCAGGTCGAACCCATTGGCATTCGCAGAATGCAGCTCGGGGGGGCAGCAGCGCTCGGTGGGGGCAGCGGCGGGGGGCGGCGGGGCGGGCGTGCGGGCGGCGTGCCCCGAGCCGTTGCGGCGCGGTGCTGGGGGGCTCTCCGCCTGGCAGCTGCAGCCGGCGTGGGTGAGGCCGCAGCGGCGGGTGCCGGGCACCTGCAGGCACTCCTCGAGCCAGCGGCACAGCACGCTGCAGGTGAACTGGCTGGAGTTGTTGTTGTTGATGAGCAGCACCTCCACGAAGCGGAACTCCAGGGCCTGGGGGGCCAGCAGGCGCGGCGCCGCCTCGGGCTCGGCCGCCAGGCACAGCTGCACAAAGTTCTTGTCGAAGTGCAGGAAGGTGAAGGGCCCCGCGCCCTCGCACAGTTCCAGCTCGGCTTCGTCCTCCTCCTCCTCCTCCTCCTCCTCCTCTTCCTCCTCCTCCTGCGGCCGCCGCGGGGAGGGCGGGGGGCTGGTGGCCTCGCCGCGTGGGTCGCAGGTGTAGTTGGCCAGGTAGTGGTCGAGCGGCAGCACCATGGGCGAGAAGTGGGTGCAGACCTGCTCCTCGCGGTTGAAGCGGAGGTACAGTGAGTACTTGGTGGGGTCGGGGTTCTCCAGGGTCCAGGAGCAGCCGGAGGAGATGGTGGGGAAGAGGTCCTTGAGCGAGAAGGAGCCGTACAGGACGCCGGAGGCCAGGGCTGAGCAGGCGCTGGGAGCCGGGTCGAAGCCCCGCGTGAGCCACAGGACAGACGAAATCACAGCCAGTAAGAGGGGACCAGCAGCGGTCATCCTATGGCATTTGCCCTGGGGGAGAGACAGATGGGCAGACGGACAGACAGATGCTTAACAGGAGCCACGGCACCGCAGGCTCCCCGCTGCAGAGCTGGTATGGGGGGGCAGCACCCTGCACCGAGCCCCGGACATCATGGGAGCAGTGCCCAGGGTGCCCCCAGCCCACAGGGACAGCCATCGGTGCCCCCTGCCCCATGCCCTGGCTGTACTGAGGTGGCCCCCATGCTGTCAGTGCACATCACAGGCTGGGGGCTTTGTCCCACAGCCCCCAAGACCCCGCTCCCACTCACTCGAGGGCAGCAGCCGCTTGGCAAGCGAGCACTCGGTGCCGGGGCCACCAAGCCACCGCTCGCCCTGCGCATCCTGGGCAAGGAGCCACCAGGCAGTGCCTGCCTGGACCGGGCTCTGAAAAGCCCTGGGGCTATTCCTGGCCCCCAGGGCAGCTCGGGGACGGGGTGAGTGCTTGGAGGAGCCCGGGGTGATGAGCTGGGGCACCCCCCCGTACCTGCTGCGAGAGCCCGGCACAGGGCGAGCGATCGTTAAAGCACGTATTTCTTGGGAACCACGCCGGGTATGCAGCAGCATCACTGCGGATAGCTTTTTAATAACTCATTAATAAAATAATGCATGCGGTGGCCTTATTAAGTGGGACCAGAGCGTGGCTTTACAGAGGCCAAGGCCACCAAGCACGTGTCGGCACCGCTCCGCAGGCCAGCGGGAGGCCAGCGAGGTTCGGGAGGTGGCCCCTCACCCCCGGGCTAAGCCAGGCTCCTCTCCATCCCAAAGCAACATCTACGGATCCCAAATCCTCCCCGGCCGAGGCCCCGGTACTGCTGGCAGCCCTGGGGCAGCCCCTGCAAAATGGGAAGGGAGCCTGAGCCTCGGCTGAGCCTGCGCCAACGCCGCGACGGGCACATTAGGGAGCTAAAAATAACCCGGCTCCCGCGCAACAGGCGGGCGCTGCTCCTGGCACCCCGACGGTGCTGGGGCTCAGCACCCGCACCCAGCCCCGCCAGCAGCCCACGGGCACGGGGAGGAGGGCACAGGGGCAGGGACGGGCTGGTGCCGTGGGGAGCAGGAGGGTGGCCGGATCCAGGTGTGACCCCCCAGATGTAAGCAGGGGAGATTGGGCGGAGGGGGAGGGGGAAGGGAACCCCGCTCCCCTGCGGCCACTTCCAGCCTGCTTCAATGGGGGATCCCCAGAGCAGGGAGCCAAGGGGCGGCCGGAGCTGCACCAGGGCCCTGCTGGGGCTGCACAAGCATTAAGGACCTGGGGTCCCCCGGAGGATCCCCACCCTGTGCTGCTCCAAGGGGGGCAAGAAGCCTAGGGATGAGGAGGAGGAGGGGCAGGAGGAAGAAGGGGAGGGGGAGGAGGAGGTCAGGCAGGGACACGCTGCCGCTCTGCAGCTCGCGGGGCTCCCGCAGCCTGGCACGGACACAAGATGGTGCTTGCTTCCCTCGCCCGGCAGCAGCGAGCGGGGATGCTCGGCCCCGCTGCTCACCTGGCTCCTGCCAGCACCCAGCCCGCCCGCGGCCGGGGCAGGGCGCCTGCAGCCATCACGGCACAGCCGGGTGTTCCCCTGCTCCCCGGGCTCCCCGCATTTTAATCACGCCGCCCCGCAAGAGCCGGGCAGGAGCTCCGCACTGCGGGGAGCCTCCCCCACCCCAAAACCCCAGCGGGGTCAGGATGTGCCCGAGCACCGCTGCTGCAGCTGCTGCCGAAGGCCAGGGCTCGTTAAGAGCCGATCAAATCCGTTTCAGCTCGTTCAGCACCAGCCCCGCTCCCCGCAGCGTTTGCTGTGGCTGCTGCAGTGAAAATATTTCACTGAGCTGCAAGCTGAGCCCGAGAAGATACCGAGCAGCGGGGGCACCGAGCGACCCGGCGGGGGCCGGCGGGGGGTCAGTGCTGCCGAGCAGCCCCGGGGGGGGGGGGGCGCGGGGCCCAGGGCTGCCGCCAACGCTCCCCCTACCTGGCACCACAGCGAGCACCTCGCGCCCTGCAGCGTCGCCGTCCGCATGCTCCGGTGACCCCGGCCCTGCTGCCCGTCGCCCAGATGGTTCCAAAACGGCCCCGTCCCTCGTGGAAGAAAATGCCCGGCATGCGCCTCGCCATGCCGGCGGCCGCGGGCTTGGGGGGCCCCGGCTGCCCCCAGGGACGTGCCGCATCCGAGCGCCTTGCTGGGCCACAGGAGCTGCTGCTGCTGCCCACAGCACGGCTGGCACTGCTGGCACGCTCACCCGCCGCAGGCGCCCGCTGCAGCCTGCTCCAGCCCCTCTCATTTCCCTTTGTTCCCCGCCTGGGCTGAGGGGAGGGGTGGGTTTTTAATTAAAGCTTTTAAAGAGCCATTACAGAGCCTGCGAGTGCCGGCGAGGAAATGACAGCCCCGGTTCGCGTCCGCACCGCGGAGGGAGGAGCAGCGGCCCCGCTCGGAGCGCGGGCACCGCTCCATCGCCGCCGGGTGCCCGCATCCAGCTGGGCTCCGGCAACCGGCAGGATCTGGCCAGGGCTCGCCTCTCCCTGCGCAGCAGCCACGGCACGGCAGGAGGAGGCACTGCTCCTCGCCAGACCGCCCCAGGCGTGCTCACACCGCACGAACAGGTTGTTTCCCCAAAGATCTTCGCATATAGGGCGATTTCGAGGGGATCTGGGGCAGCTCCAGCCAGCCCAGCAGGCAACAGCGGCCCCGGGGCTGGGGCAAGGGGGCCGAGAGCTGCGGCCCCTCTGATCCAGGCGAGGGCAGAAACAAACAAAAAGCCCCAAAAGCGATAAAGGGGCAGCACTAAGCCCTGCTGGCATTAATAATCTGAGAAACGATTAATAGCAAAGTAAAGGAGATTTGGGTTTTAAGAGACACGGTTTTTAACCCAACAGTGTTCTTTTAATAGGCTAAATAAAGTATATGATCCGTGAGAGTTCTGGAGGCGAGGATGGCTCGGGACAAGGGCGCGAGCGGCAGGAAGGGCTGGGCAGTCCTGCAGCACCGGGCACTGGACCACTGCGGGAGCAGATCCGCTCCGTGCTGCAAGGCAACGCCGTCGGGAGAAGCAGGCTGGCAGGTGGCACAGCTCAGCACGGCTCGGCACAGCTCGGCACGGCTTGGCACAGCTCGGCACGGCTCGGCACAGCTCAGTTCAGCATGGCTCAGCTCAGCACAGCTCGGCACAGCTCGGCACGGCTCGGTTCAGTATGGCTCAGCTCAGCACGGCTCAGCACAGCTTGGCACGGCTCAGCCAGGATGGATGCACAGGCACACGGCTGCCGGGCGCGAGGCACTTCATCACACCCGAGCACCTCGCAGCTGCCCAGAGGTGACCGCCGGCAAACAAGCTCCTCCTGAGCCCCTGCAGGGCGAGCCTGCCCACCTCCCATCACCAGGATCTTTGCTCATGGTTAAAAGGCAGCTGGGAGCTTCAAAGCCGCCTCTGCCTTCAGCCCCTTTGCCTGTGAGGGCTCCTGGACCCTGCTCCTCCCTGTGCCCATCCTCCCAGCACGGGGACCCCAGCACCAGCAGAGCCTCTCCATCCACTAATGAACACTCTGAGCTTCACCAGGTGAACGTGCCGGATTAACTCCACCGAAATTACAGCCTTCTTTCCTCGCCCCCCAAAAACGCAGCTTCCTCCAGAGGCGTGCACACGTGTGCACCCGTGGGTGTGCAGCTCGTGCTGCTGCGCACACACACGTGCGCTCAGCAGGGAGCTGGCTTCGCCGCACGCCCTCCTGCAGGAGCTGCGCGACCCCCCCGGCGCTTCGGACCACGTTTGCCCCCCCTCCCCTTGCCCGCACGTCTCCGCACTCCCCGCTCGCTCCCCCTCTCCCGCTGGCTTCCCCGGCTCGCTGCCACCACCTTTCCTGAAGCACGCAGGCTGGCAGCGGCACGGAGCCCTAATTAATGGTGCTGGTTTGCCAATCACTGGCTCAGCCCCGCTACCACTGGCAAGCACAGGCCCTTTTATTTATTTTACTTAACTGCTGTTGGTAAAACTCCACTCCAAAAGCAAGGCCGAGAGACAGCACAGTGAAATCTCCTCCGGGATTAGGGATTACGCTCTGCCAGGGAACAGCGTGTGCCTGCTCCCCCCAGCAGCTGTGGGGTCCCCGGGGGCCAGGGCCCCCCAGCCAGGCACCGCAGGGGCTGTGGCTGCTGCCCCTGTTCTCCCAGAGCCTCCTGCAAGCAGCTGCAGCGCTGCCGGCCACGGCTCCCTCTGCCACCAGCTCCCTCCTGCCCTGGCACCGTGCAAAGGGCTGGGGGCTTCCAGGAGGTCTCCAAGGATGAGGGGTGAAAGGACCCCCCCCCGGTCCAAGTGCCAGGGCTGGCACCAGAGGCGACAGCCTGATCATGTGCTCATGCCAGGGCGGGATTTTTGTAGCCCCGCTTCTCAGCTGGATCCAGACCTGCTGGGAGCCCCCGAAGTGCTGCTCCCCAGGGAGGAGAACGGGCTTGGATCCGTCCCACTCCTGGAGGGCATCAAGAAGGGACAGACGGGCTGAGAGCGGGGGGGGGCACGATGGCCCTCGCGAGCACCAAGGAGGTACGGAGCTCTGACGTTTGGCAACCGAGCCGGGTGGCTTGGAGCCAGCCCCGTCCCCATTAGAGGATGGTGGTGTGGTAGGAAATGAGTTTGCAGGGCCTCGGTCCAAATTCCCTTGGAGAAGCATCGAGGCGTCAAAGCAGGCCAGCCCGGAGGGGTCCGTGCGTCCAGCCGAGCCCATCCGTTGTAATTCCTCCTTCTGGGCAGGGAAAGGGGGAGCCTGTCCTGCAGCGCAGCCAGCTCAGCGGGGACAGGGCTGTCCTGCCCCAGATCTGTCACCCGGCAACGATGGGACAGCCCGGGCAAAGGAAAACCCATCTATTCCCACGGCTCCGGCGGCAGAGCTGGCCCCGATGGGCCGCGGTGCCCCTGTGCAGGGGGTTGGTGCCCGGATGGGGCTCTCCACAAGCCACGGACCCGCCGCAGAGCCCCGAGCACACCGCAGCTCCCCGGGAAGCCCCAGCTAAATGCAGGCAGCAGAGCCGCGCTGCTCGAGTCCTCAGAGGTGTCGAGCGGCACCGGAGGCAGCGGGAGGAGCACATCCCGGAGCTCCTCAGCCACGTTTGGAGAGCAAGCCACGCGCGGTGCCGGCTCCGTTTCCATTTTCTCTCCAGCACAGAGTGGATTTGTAACATCCCAGCTTCTTGCAGACTCCTTGGATCAGAACCCCATGTGTGGTGGCAAGGTGTGCAGCGCAGCCGCGGAGACCTCGGAGAGGAACTGCTGCTGCCAGGCTCCGGTGCAGGGGGCCTGATGCTGCCCCACGGCTACCTCCAGAATCCCCACCAGCCACTCAGCTCGTACCGAACCCCACTGGGAAGCGGGGCACCGAGCATCCCCGATGAGGGCGGCCAGAGGGCAGCCAAGCGAGAGCGACAGTGACAGTGACGACAGCCGCGGCCGCCCCGCTCCTCCCTACTGCCTCCGTGCTGGGGCCAAGCGAACCCACGCTCCGGCTCCCCCCGGACCCTGCCCAGCTCCAACCCCACAGCCTCCACAGGACAGAGATCAGCCCTGCGTGACCCCACCACCCCTGGTGCTTTCCCAGAGCACAGCCTGGAGCCAGCCCCATGCCACCAGCTCCACACGCCCCATCCGTCAGCAGCACCTGGCCGAAACCCCAACGAGAGGCTCGGCACGGCACAGCCCGGCCACCCCAGGGCCACCTCTTCGGGGTCGGTCCCCACATCACCGGCATCCCCGGCTGCCAGGCGCCATCCAGCACAGGCAGCAGTGACATGACCTAGAAAAGCAGAGGGCTGCTCACACACCGTGCTGCCACGAGCCCCCGGCGCCGACCATGCAGGCAGGATGCACGAGCAACCTCTGCCCCAGCCGGGCTGGGGCTGCAGGGAACCTCCCGGTGCTTCAACAAGTGACCCACACGGACACGCACACACACGCATGTCGTGGCTCCATCTGTGCTCCCCCCGTGCTCACGGGTCCCCCGGGAAGGGAAGCAGCTCCCCCGCTCCCCCCGTTTTCCCCCCAGATCCGGCTGCCACCTGCGCGCTGCACGTGCCCATGCCGGCACACGCTGGGTGCCCACGTGTGCCCTCGCCACACACCCACGGGCCCCGGGTGCTGCTCGCCCCATGGCACGGGGCCAGGGGTTCCCCACTGCCCTCGGCTGAACAAAGCCTCGTACAGGGGGGCTGCACACCCGCCTGCCCCCGGCACGGTGCCAGCATGCCTGCCCATGCCTGCCGATCCACCAGGACCCATGCCAGGGGTGACGGCGTGGGGCTGGCTCCACCATGGGGGGGCCCACGGGTGCCAGGCCAGCAGCACGCGTGTGCCCACGCCGGGGCTAGCGGGGACGTTCGTTCAGCAACCGGGCACCCACGGCCTTGCCGGACGCGATGCCAAGGCATGGCGGTGCCACGCGTGTACCCGTGCCCACCCCCACGCGCGCAGCCCCTCTGCCCTGGGGCCGCCCGCGCTGCTCTCAGGGGGTGCACCGCCGGGGACCGGCCCCCCCCCGGACATGCCCGGTGCGAGGAGCGCCGCCGCCGCCGCAGCCCCGCGCAACTTCCCGGCAGGGCCGGGGCCGCCCGGGGGATGCCGCTGCCCGCACCGGGCACCGAGCCCCGGGTACCCCCGGGGCGGCCGTTCCCCCCCCCCCCCCCCGCCCCCGGTCCCCTCCCGCCTGGGCACCGAAGTTGGCCGCGGTCCGGCGTGGGGGGTAGCGGGGATGTGGGGGGCGCATCCCGGCGCCCCGGGGGCCGTGCCCACCGGCGGCCCCGCTCGCCGCATCCCGCAGCCCGGCGAGCTGCCGCCCCCACCGGGCGCCGCGGCGAGGGGGGAGCGCGGCGCCCCTCGGGGCTGGGCGCAGCGGAGCGGGGCTGCGGGCACCGGGAA
>CM021719.1:5725435-5800353 GCA_011074415.1 Stictonetta naevosa
CCCTACACTACGCTCTTCCGATCTTTTCAGGGTCGGTAATATTTGAATCCCATCCCCACCCCATCCCCCTCCCCATCCCATCCCATCCCCATCCCACCCCACTGGTGGATCCCAGCCCAGCCGCAGCCGAGCTGTCGCGGTGTCGGCATCACAGGCGTCGGCAGCCAAACAGAGGCAGCAGAACGGCTTATGTAAATTATTAATAACAACACTTTGCACTTCTAATAGCGCCTTTCAGCCAAGGATCCCGGAGCTTTACAAACACTAATTAATTAAGTACAGAAGGCTCGGCAGTGGGGAGATCGCACGTCCCCGGCTGCTTGCTCCCTTGGCAGGGGCAGGAGGGCCGGAGCCGGCACGGCGCAGGATCGGCCCCTCGCTGCCTGTGGTGCGGGCTGAGCACCGCAGCACCCGCAGCACCCGCACGCAGTGGGGCAGCTCGCCAAGCTGCACGGACCCTCGGGGCCCCAGGGGAGCGGGTGCTGAGGGGCTGGGGCCAAAAGGGAGCCTGCGCCCTGGTGGGCAGAGCTGGGGTGGAGGCAGCAGCCATGGGAGAGCCTGGCCCCAGCCCCAGTTGGGAGCCTCGAGCTGAGCAGCTCCCAGCACGACACGGCCTCGGTGGGTTTTTCTTCCCTTTTACCGTCTGCGTTTTGCACCCAGCGCTCGCTGCGGCTTGCTGGGCTGCAGGGATGGACCCGATGGGGACACCACAAGGGTCCCCGTCCCCTCCTGCCAACCCAGACAGCCACAGAGTGATTCTGCCAGTGTGCCCGGAGCCTGCGCCTGCAGGGCGGCAGTGCCAGGACGTGATTTCCCTTCCCCACCCGTTTCCTCTTCACTTCCCAGGGCCAGATTTAAGCTGCGTATCCAATGATATATAAAAATAACACCCCGCCCTCCCACTTGGGAAATTGATTCCTTCGCTTCCCACCCGGTCGGGCTTTAAATATCGCCGTGTAAATGCAGCCTGCGCCGTCTGCCAGCCCCAGCCTGCTGTGGGAGCCGGGCAGGGCGGAGGGGGCACGGCCACGGCCGGGCTGAGCTCGCCCTGATGCCCGTGGGATGGGCAGGGGGCCGCAGCTCTCGCAGCTCCCCAGGTCCCTGCCATGTCCCGCTGCTCCCCGACTGGTGCACGGGGTGCAGGGCAAGCACCGTGCCTGGTGGCTGCTCCCAGAGACCGAGCAAGGAGCTGCCCGGCGGGGCACGGGGAGACGAAGCCGCCAGTCCTTTATGTCACCTGGAGCTGGGCCAGCACCGCTGTGTCCACCGAATCCAGGCCGTTGGCTTTGCCAAGCCCCTTTCCAATGCATCAGCCCCGATGCCCAGAGCTGCGGTTTCCCCTGGGAAGCTGGGCAGAGACCTGATGGGGCAGTGGGCTCCATCCCTTAGCCAGGGGGGGCTTCCCAGGCTGGGTCTGCCCCCCCTCAGCCCATCCCAGGAGCTCCAGCGGGTGCAGCACCCAGCACGGGCACTGGTCACCGTGACAGGGGGCACGGCTCGGGCATGGCGGCCCTGCAGCCGTGAGCCCTCGTGGGGCACAGGCGCACATCGGCACCAGCTGGGGAAGGGGTGCGGAGCTGCAGGGGCAGCAACCAGGGCCCCCCCAGCCAGGAATCGGAGGTGCCGGCACCGCCAGCACGGCAGCAGCCACATTTTGTCATTTCTGGTGGGAAGGAAAAAACAAGGATGGATTTGAAGTCAGTGACAGGCTCCCCGAGGGAGCTCTGCCAGCTCCTCCAAGTGCTTAATTCCCTCCCCGTCTCGGCTGCCCGGGGAGCAGCCGGGGCCCGGTGACAGCGCTCCTGAAATATCCCCCGCCGACCGGAGGGATCGGCTCGGGGCCGGGAAGCTCTCCATCTGCGGGCAGAGCCACGCTCCACGGCGCTGTGCCTGCTCCCAGCAACGGGAAGGTGGCACCGGGACAGCTCCGTCGGCGGGACGGGGCGCAGCGGTGCCATGGCCAGGGCCATCCGGAGGGAGACACATGCCGCTGCCAGCGATGGCACTCACCGGGTTTGGGCCAGAAACCAGGGTTTTTAGGAGCTGCCGGGGAGGTTCAGCAGCGCAGCACGGCACCCAGCCCCTCGCCCCCCGCCCGGCTCCGTGCCCCCGAGCTCCCTGCTCTGAAGCAGCCTCCTGGGGCTGGGCTGGGCAGGGAAGCATCGGTCCTGCTGAAATGGAGGAGGCGACAAAGGGGGCAAGCACAAAGAGCATTTGCATATTCAAGCGCCTTAATGCTATTTTCGCACCTCCTTGGCTATTTTTATCGTGGCAGAAACACAACAGGAGGACAAGGCCAGAGAAAGGGCAAGGAACGAGCCTGAAATGTGGGGCAGAGGCAAAAATAAAACCCAGCCTGGGCACAGCATCCAGGAGGAGCAGACAGCGCCGTGGATGGGCACGAGCTGGAGGCTCATGGAAAATCCCAGACCCCTCCTGAGCCCCCTGGATCACCAGCACCCCGAAAGCCCCTCGGGCTGCGGCTGGAGCCAGGGCTGCCCCCGACATCCAGCCCCATAGCGGGGCTTTCCCAGCCCCATTCACAAGGGCCCCAAGGAGCAGAGGCACCGTCCCTGCTCTGAAGCTCCTCCGATGAAGGGAAGCTCCCCCAAAAGGCTCTTTCCCCCTCGGCACCCTCACGGCACCTCGGGGTGCCCCTCGTGCAGGGCGCAGCCGGTGCCCCGAAGCCTCCGGCCGGGAGCTGCCGCGGCGCTAAGGAAATTAAACCGGGTGTGAAAGGCATTTCAGTTCCGTACACAATGGATTGATGCAAGGGGCTTTTCAATGGGGGAAACTCGCCCAGATGAGTGTAAGTTGAACATCCGCTCGTCCCCCGGTCTAAATTGGCTCTTTCAGTGCCATTGTCAAGTTTGTGCGAAATTCCTGCGCTTGCAGAGGGTGGCAGCAGGGGCAGACCAGCGGCGCCATCCTGACCCCGTACAGAGACCTCAGCCCCTCTCCCCGCACCCATGGGCAGCAGGAAGCATTGCTCGCCCTGACCAGGGCTGTACCTAGCCCCCAGCCCCAGCAGGAGCCCCCCGGCCCCTCTGCTCGTGTCCCAGAAGAGCCCCGCGGTGATGGCTTAATGGCCAGGTGGCCTGCTCGTAATTAACTAATTGGTGCTCCCTCGCACCGCCAGCTCCTCGCCTGGAAAACAGACACAGCCCCCGGGGAACTGGGGGACAAGGGGACACATCCGCCACCAGGCACGGGGGCAGTGGGAGGGGACGGCCCCCGGGGCTGAGCACTCCCCCCTCCACCCGGCTGGGGACCCCCAGGTCCCACTCCAGGGGCTGTTTTGGGGTGAGGGCGGCCCCCCGCAGCCGGAGGGGACAGCCTGGGGCTGGCTCTGCAGCATCCTCGCCCGTTGCCAGGACGACGGGATGTGATGGAGCGGCTCCATCGCGTGATTGCAGGTGCAGGGAGAAGTTGGGGTGGGGGGGATGCCCCCATATTTTGGCAGCCCCCAGTCTGGGGTCCGCATCAGCCCCTTGGAGAGCCCCCAAAGGCCACCTGCACTGTGCCAAGCGCAGCCTGGGGGGGCCCACAGAGATGGGGACGTGGCCCCACGGCACGGGGCGCTGCGTGGGCACGGGGAGAGCAGGATGGAGCGGGGAAGCCTGCGGGGAACAACCCCAGCTCCCCAGGGAAGAGGCACGGCACGGCCCCGGGGCCACAGCCCCGCCGCCCCACCCCGACACCTCTGCCCCCCTGCAGATACGGGGAGGGGACAGGGGCGAGCGGAGGGAGCTCGGGGTGCCCCCCACCCCACAGCACCCCAGCACCCCAGGCGGAGCAGCTCGCCCCACCCCGAGGCTCTGGAGCAGCAGTGAAGGTGCAGCTTCGTTTCCTCGCTTTTGGTGCCATGGCAACCTTTCCCACTTGGTTTAATTACGGGCGGTTGCTGCCTTTGCGGGGGGGGCTGCTTGTTCCCTGCTCCCCAGAGCCAGACGCCAGGACGGGAGCCGCCGGGAACCCGCGGGCTCCCAGGGATGGTTCATCATGGCACAGCTGCCACCAAGCCGATATCCCACCGGTGTCCCACCCGTGGCCACTCATCCCACACGTGGGGCCGGCGTCCAGCTGGACACAGAGCCAGCAGAGCCCCTGCCCGTACCGGGAAAGGCTTTTTCCTCCTCCCCTTGGCACAAGCACCCAGCAGGGATGCGCCCGGCAGCCCCTGCCCCGCTCCCTTGTGCATCGCTGCTCCTTGACCCCAACCACATCCACCCAAAGTGGGCTGCAGAGTAAGACCACAAAAATGCCACCAGGCTTCCTGCGTCCTGCTGGGGTCATCACGTCGCTCCCGTGGGAAGACATTTGGGGCTGGCTGCTCCACGGCTGGGCGCAGGAAAGGCCCACGGCACCGGGCACCCCCTGGGAGCAGCAGCGACGCGGGGACAAAGCTCTGCAGAGCTCACAGCACCCACAGGCAGCGAGCACCGGGGCAGGAGAGCACGGAGCAGCTGGGGGCTGGCTGGAAAGGAGCAGCGCGGGGACACCTCCAGCCCTGCAGGGCGAGCAGCGAGGGCAGCCGAGGTGCTGTGCCAGGCTCCTCGTTACTGATCACCAACAATTATCCTCCCACGGCGCCCGACCTCGGCCCCGAATCGAGCTGCCAGATGGCCAGACCGAGCCCGGCCGTGAGACCTGACATCCATGGCCATCACAGCCCCAGGGGACCCCCGGGACGAGGGGGGCACAGGGCTGAAAGGGGCTGGGGGCTTGGGAGCCCCTGGGGCGGCCGGGAGCGAGGAGCAGCTCTGGGGGAATGTGGCTTGATGCAATTAGGGAGAGGAGGGAAGGGAGGTGTAAATGAGACCTTCTGAAGCCGGGCAGCGAGTGGGAGAAAACACCTGAACCAACCCCGCAGCAGCGAGCGCCGGGCTCCAGAGGTCACCTCTGGGCAGGATTTTTCATTTCACACAGGAGTTTTGTTCATTTGTTAATTATTTTCAGATGAAAAGGGAGATATTCCTGGAGCTGGGGAGGAAAGGGCTAAAGCAACATTTGAATTTCAAAGGCAAGCTGTTTGCAGTGAAAACAGAAGAGGAGAGGGGAAAAATAACTCTGGGAGGAGAGAGGGGCGCTGCCGAGGGTCCCCGGCCTTCCGGGGGGTCAGCGAGCGGCACGGGGCCAGCACCCAGCTCCGTGCCCACCCGGCCCCAAGCCTGCCCTGCCCGGGCCTTCCTGCACCGCTGGGACCCATTAAAAAACCCAAATTTGGGCAGCACGAAGCTTGTCACTGCACAAGAGGGGATTTCCATCGGAAAATCGATGGACCCCGCTGGGGAGGGGTCAGTGCCTGGAGATTCATGGGGGAGCGCCGGGGAAGCGGCGGCGCGCAGGGCAAGTGGGGACACCGGGGGACAAGACCTGGAGGGAGGTGTCCCAGGGCTGGGGACACCCGAGCCCCACACTACCCTGGGGTCTCTGGTGCCCTGCTGCCCCGTGCCTCAGTTTCCCCTTGCGCAGGCAGCCCGGCCCCGGGCACGAGGGGCTGGGAATGTTCAGTCCCGGGGAGGAGCGAGATCGGAGCCAGGACCCACCGTGGTGTCTCTGCTGCTCTCATCTCCCACTGGAGCTACCGAGGGATTTTGCTCTTAGCTCCTCTGCCACGGTTCTGCTCTGCCAAAGGCAGCAAAAGCCCGGCTCCAACAGCCCTGAGCCCGTTCTCAGCTCCTAAAACCAAACGCGATTCTGCCTAATGCGAAACCGCGGCAGCACCGCCGCCAGCTGCAGCAGAGGAGAGAGCGGCTGCGTGGCAAGGGGCCTGGGACGAAAGAGGGAAGCTGGGGCCAGGCAGGGACGTGCCCATGCCGGGATGTGCCCACAGCGCCCAGCACGTTCCAGTCACATCCCTCCTGGGGCCGGGGCCATGCCAGGACGGCGTCGAGGCTGTGAGGTGCCCACGGGACCACGGTGGGAGCCTGGAGCGGTTCCTCCGAGCGCTCCCACCCAGTGCCATCACACCCCGGCGCCTCCATCCCATGGTGAGTTATCGGTTCCCCTGGGCTCCCGCTAACGAGGCAGCAATAGCAATCAAGGGATGGGTTATTAATGAAGCCAAGCCGCCCCGAGACCAGCAGCGTGGTGAGGCCGGCTGCTTTCAGCGCTCCGCCGCGTGGTAAATCCACGTGGCCCAACTTCATCGGCACCATGTGGAGCTGGGGTGGGTGCTGGAGCCGGCTGAGCCCCAGGGATGGAGCCGATGCAGCAGAGCCGCCCCTGGTCACCCCTGGTCACCCCTTGTCACCACCCCGCCGGCGTCCCCGGCTGCACCTGCGCCCCTGCACCGCTCCTCAGCGTCCTCCAGCACCGCAGCACCCGCGCCATGTGCCGGAGCGCTCGGTATTTTATGTGTCTGCAAGAAAATACCAAGTGGAGTTTGCAAAGATTAGGCACATTTAAATGCAAATTGTGTTATTTCTGTCTTGAAAAGTGTCATTAATACATTTTCTGCAATTTGGAGAAATCAGTGGCAATTATTTTTTTCGAAACGAACCATTAGCCAACTTTCATTTGAAGGGGGGGAAAATATCAAGAAAATCATTATATGACTGACACATTTCCTCCCAGGTCTTAGAGCTGCCGAGATGCTTTCTTGTACCGAGAATAATTACCGGGGAAAGGAACTAAAAAGCGCTTCCAGGAGATGGATGCGCGCAAAGCAAAGCACCTTGCCCTCCGCCCGGTCCCCGCACTACCCTCACTGCGTTTCACGATGCTTACAGCCAAGCACTTGCTGGCCACTGAAAAGGAGGAAAAAACCCTGAAAAGGAGGAAAAAACCCTGAAAAGGAGGAAAAAACCCTGAAAAGGAGGAAGAGGCTGGGCAGGGGCTGCAGGCACAGCTGCTCCCCGCAGTGCTGGCACCCGGCTGCCTGTGAACCTGCGCATCGCTTCGCCTGCAGCCGCTCGGCGCGATCCCTCTGCTGCTAAATGAAAGGGAAAGGAGGGAAGAAAAGCTGATCTGTGCCAAGATTGAAAGAGAAAGGGAAAAAAAAAAATAAAGGGCACCTGATCTTATTTGATTCATCGGAGTGAAAGTGAAGAGCAAATTTACATAACACTGCAAGTGCTCATTAAGCGCTGCTAAACGGCAGCCCGGCACCCATTGGCGCGCAAGCTCCTGGCGCTCTGCAGGGCCCGGCCACCGAGGCTCCGTCACAGCCACCCCCGCTGCCTGGAGGGGCCCTGGGCAGCAGGAACCCCCCTGGGTCTGGGGGCTGACCCCCCTGGTGCTGTGCCCACCCCCCCAGGGACCCTGCATGGGGAGGGACGCGGGTGCCACCTCCAGCGCCCCATCCGAGGCTGTGCTTGGGAGGGCAGGGGTACCCAAACCCATCACCCCCACGTCTCGTTTTCTCTCCATCTCCTCTGCAAACTCCCTCGTGGGCAAGGCGGGTGCCTCGGGGCCGGTTGGCCGATCGCTTTCTCCCCAAAAAGGAGAGACAATGTTGGAGCCACCGAGCTCTTCCCAAAAGCCACAGTACCCGGTGGCTGCACGCTTACAGCTCTTCCTCCATGAGCACCACCAAGCTGCCTCCGTGTTCCCTCGGCCTCCCAGGCACGGGAGGGCTTCCCCGGGGCCGGGCAGGGCGCCCACGAGAGCCCCGAGCCCCGGAGCCGTCCCTGCTCCCCGCGATGCCGCCCCGGTGCTCCGCAAGGGATGCGGCTCCCGGCGCGAGCGGAGCCCAGCGCGCGGCTGCTTAAGCGCCGTAAATTATGTTTGGGTTACCTGCTGAATGCTTAATCAAAATAGCGTATTTCACCCGACGGCTTG
Organism: Stictonetta naevosa; assembly: GCA_011074415.1. Classification (NCBI taxonomy): domain Eukaryota; kingdom Metazoa; phylum Chordata; class Aves; order Anseriformes; family Anatidae; genus Stictonetta; species Stictonetta naevosa. The sequence goes on from CM021719.1 coordinate 5,733,221, forward strand.
ACAGATTTCCTCTCTGCTTTTAGTAGCTTTTTTCATGTCCTCTTTTGCTCTGATATGGATCCAATATCTCCTGCAGCGTCGAAGGCCATAAAGATAAAAAATGGGGTAATTGTGGCAGAAGTTTATTGGTGGGAAAATACACGCACACAAACCAGCCCTGACAACTATGTTTTGGGCAGATCTGCTGCACGGAGAGACCCTCGGGCATGAATCACCTCATCCCCCGCCCGCCGCCGTGCGATCGGAACCGCTGCTGGCACTCGCAGCCGCGCGAAGGCAGCTGCCGTCTCCGAAGGCGGCTCCTCGGCTCGAATTTTACAAGCTCTCAGATGGAAAAACCACGCAGACGATGACGGGGATGGAAATGGCAGGGAAGAACCAGCGGCCGCGCTCGCCCCCCTGCTGCAGCGGGGCCGGCGGCTCCCGTGGGATGGTGCGGCCGGGACGGGGAATCGCAGCCGGGGGGTGCCCGGGCGGCAGCAGTGGCAGGGCCCGCGGGCTGGAAGGGGCTGGAAGGGGCTCAGCCCAAGCCGACCGGCCGCTCGCTAACCAGGGAATGAAACCTGGAGGAGAAGGAGCAGACGAGTGCTTCGGGCTGCGCTCTCCCACACCGAACGTCCCTGCTCCTGTCCCGCACAGGGGCGAGGTCGGGGTTGGCGCATCCCGGGGGGAAACGCAGCGATTGCAACAAGGCACCGGCCGGGCTCGCTCCCACCAGCTTCGGAGGACTTTGGCTTTCCCCAGGCACACCGCCCCTCACCAGGACGGGCAGCAGTGCCGAGCCTTCGTGCCACGCAGCGTGGCAGCAGCACCAGCCCCTCGCACCGCTCCCGGCGTCCCCCTGCCCACACCGCCGGTACGCAGGAGCCGTCCTCAGCAGCCGGCAGCGTCCCGGGCCGGGGCGGCCGCCGACGAGCACGACGCGCTCGCTGTACTTCATGCATCACCGAGCGAGCTGCCAGCGAAGCCCCGGTGCCCGGCTCTTCATTGCCGCGATGATGCATGAGTCAGAAATAGCCCAGCGCGGCTCCGCAGGCAGCGGGAGGTAACCACAGAGCAGCAGGAGGAACTGGAGGCTGATTTATAAACAGCAGATTTGTTATGTCCGACTCATTGATGGGAAATGGAGAGAAAGCCCCGAGATGGGCTCTTCAGAGAGCCGCTTCCTGGCTACGGCTCTGCTTTAAAGTACAGTTAAAATAACAGCCCGATAAATTAAGGGCCGTGAGGAAGCCGCGGAGCCGATCAGCGCCGCAGACCGATGCTTCCCCATCAGCAGTTCAGGGAGGGCACGGACACAGCACAGCACTCTCGGGCACACTTGCAGGGACACAAATGAGCGGCCCCGACCTCGGGGCAGCACCGGCCCTCCCCAGCCGTGGTTCGCCCAGGGCCAAGCCCCAACAGCCGAGCCAGGATCTCTCTGGGCACCCAGCGGGGCCCCTCTCCTGCCAGCCCTGTCCCTCTGCTGCTCCCCAAGCACCTCTCCCATCTCATATCAGCTTCGTGCCCATCCCAGGCCCCAATTTCCTCGCCTGTATTCAGACGTGGTCCCCTCCGTTCCTCCGATCCATGCCCCCGGAGCTGCCCACACCCGGCACCGAGCCCGGGGCTCCGCGAGCAGCACCACAGATAAGGGATGCTACTAATTAAGCCACAATGGAATACAGCTACATCGCAATTAAAAGACAATTAGGTGCGCAAGCTAGCATGCCAGAGCAATAAATACATTTGGCAGAGAAACAAATGCCCCTTCCCTCCTGTCCTGGCCGGGGGCCGCAGGGGGGCCGCGGCTTTTCCTGCCGCTGCCCCCGCGGTTCAATAAAAGCCTCTCGTGGTGGGGAAGCCAACGGCAGCCCCGCAGGCTGGCAAGGCCCAGGCACATCCTGGGGACCCCAACCCCAAAATGGCCCCAGATGCTCTGCCACCACCTTCCCTCCCCTCCCTGGGGATGAGCTCTGTTAAATACTAACCAAAGCCCCTCGGCATGCCCCCGTCCCTCCCTTTGCGCCCACCGAGGTCATATTAAGCCTGTAATAGCCTGCAATATATGGCTCAGTTGTGCACGCCCTGCCGTCGGATCCCATCCCCAAGGAGGGAAAGATGTGGGCGGCAGAGCGGGGCAGGGCCCTGGCAGGACGAGGAGCAGCAGCAGCAGCCCTGCACGAAGGCTTTTGGAGCACGTGGGCGAAGGGAGCCCGGGGAGAGGCGCTGGGTCAGACCGTGCCTGGAACACCCCCTCCCTCCAGCACCCCCCTCCAGCACCCCCCTCCAGCACCCTCTCGCCCCGTGCTGCCTCCAAAAAGTGCCCTCGGTGCCGGCACAGCCCCAGCTGCCCCCACCTCCCCCAGCCTGGGAGCGTGCCGCAGCTTTAGGAGCCTGGCAGAAAGCGCCACGCTTGTGCGCCGAGCTAACTGGGGCTTCCGAAGTTCACACATTTGCATTTCCTTCTTTCTCTGAATAAAGAAGAAATCCCACGAGCTCCTCCAGGATCCGAGATTATCAACAATTTATCAAAACCCACACCGCGCCGGCCCCTTTCCCCGCGCCGCGCTCTGCCCCCGCCGCCCCCGGCTCTCAGCGGGTTACGGCAGCGCGGGGGGCGCGGGGGGGCTCGCCTCGCTGTGCCGGCTTCATGATAACACAGAGATGCTCACGGTGGGCCCCGGCGAGGCATCAGGAGGGTGGCTGGGGCAGGGACATGGTGCCGGACACGGGGACATGGTGGCAGAGCCCCGGTACCATCGCGGGCTGATGGGGCATTGGGTGGCTTCGCCGGGGATGCTCAGGCGGGGGGGGGACGCCGGGCTTAAAGGCTCGTAATCAAAGCCCTCCCGTCAGGGCATTAATACCTAAATGCAACCAGTGAATGCATTAGCGAGGATCCCACTGGGGCTGTTGTGCTGTTTTATTTGATGGCTTTAATTAATTTATTTCTCCGCACACAACCGCTTCCCCACCGGTGGGAGGCACACGCTCGGCCACAGCCTGCTCTGCGGGGGCCCTGCAGACACACGGCAGCCTGGGGGGCTTGGTGACCTCCACAGGGCTGGGGACAACCCCAGGCTGTCCCCAGCTGTGCCCAGCTCCCTGTACACGATGCGCCCACCTCGCTCTGTGCCCTAGAGCTCCGTGTCCCAGGGTCCCAGCAGGGTCACACCCAGCCCCGTGGGGTCCCAGCGCAGGGAGCATGCTGGGGGCACAGCTCCGAGCTCCCCCCTACTTGTCCCCCTCCGTGCCACTTGCTGCCCTCATTAGGGACCCACAAGCCCCATGGTGTCTCCATCAGGGTGGCCCTGTCCTTGTCCCACACCCGGCTTGCCCACCTCGGGCTCAACCCCAACACCCTGCAGGGACAGGGACAGGGACCCCAGAGGGCCCTTCCAGCCCCTCGGAACTCCCTGCACCCCGCACACATCCTGCCCCACGCATCAAGCTCGGCCCTGCAGACCAAGGAGAAGTGCAGCCGAGCTCCCCGCTGTCCCTGCTGTCCCCTCTGTCCCCACAGTCCCCACCACCACAGCCTGGGGACGTCGGGAGAGGGCTGTGGCACGGGGTCAAGTGATGGATGCGCTGAGCGAAGACGAAGGTCCCCGCCTGGCTGCTTTGCCACGGAGAGGAGCATCACGGAGCATATTTATGGCCCCATCCCTTACCCACCAGAAGCCATCACCTCCAGGCACACGCCGTCCCGGCAGCCTTTAGAGGCTGACAAATCGCCGCTTCCAACGTGACGGCTTGGAGAGAGCGCGCGGAGACGGGGACCGTGGTGGGAGCTGGGTCCAGCCAGCCCCGGTGCCACGTCCCCAGCCCCACGAACACCCACCCTGCCCGCGAGCACCCAGCCTGCAGCCCCCGTCCCAGCCCGCAGCCGCATCCCCAGCCCCTGTGCACGCTCACCCTGCCACGCCAGAGCCCCCCTTGCCTTTGTCCTCTGGAAACCCTGAGCCCCGTTGTCCCATCACAAAACCCACACACCACAGGGGTGCAGGTGTGCCCCAGCTGTGTGCACACCACACGCACGGGTGGGCACAAACACACCCCTGTGCCCCCCCAGCACACCCGCCGGGGTCTTCTCTGCTTCCCTCCTGCCGTTTCACGGCTCCTCCACCTCCTCCATCTCCTCCATCGTCCCCGGCCCCGCTGCAGGGACAGGCGAGCAGCCCCACAGCCTCCTCTCCCCTTCCTGGGGCTCCCTGAAGAGGAGCGGGCAGATGTTTGCTCTGCCACAACCTGCATCCTCCTGGATCCCGTAATAACGTCAATTTCCCCACGCTCTCATCCGCGGAGCTCCTCGTTCTCAGAAATCGGGACGGATGGAGCCTCCTCCCTGCCAGCGCAGGGGCAGGGGGCCCACGCAGCGGTGCTGGGGACACCGAGACCTGGCAGCAGATGGGGAGGTCACAGGAAATAGGTGGCAGAGGGGACAGGCAGAGCCTGGGGCTGGGAGCAGGGAAATGCTGCAAATATCCGCGTTCCCAGCCTGGGCTGGGGGTGAAGCCCCCAGCTCCGCATGCACCAGGGTGCGCTGCTCCCACGGGGCTCCTCTGTCCCAGCTGGGTCCTGCAGCAGCCAGGGGAGCTGTGCCCATGGGATTGGGGCCGAGGTGGGCATCGTGCACGGGGAGAGGCGGTGGGCGATGCCCCCAGCACCCCAGGGACAGGGCTGTCCCACCAGGGCCAGGCGGCCGGGGCCCATTTTTGGTGTGCGTGTTATTATTTTGGCAGCGCCGGAGTCAAGTAGCTCAATTAAGCAATAACTGCCTCTGTACAGCCGCCCACACAGCCCGCGGTAAATAATTAAATGCTGAAATAATACAGCAGATGGGAAGCAGCACGGAGAGAGACCGCGGGGCCGGGAGGAACCCGAGCGGCTCCTGCCACGGCAGCAGCTGCACCGGGCCCGGGATGCCGGCGCGGAGCCGTGCGCTGCCCGAGTGGCGGCCGCACCGAGCCCTGCAGGAGGCAGGATGGTGCCCGCGGTGCCACGCGTGGGCATGGACGTGGTGCTGTGCGACCTGCCTCGGGAGCGCCTGTTAGTGGAGACCAGCATGGTGTGACCAGGATGGGGAAATGGGGACGTCCCTCTGCAGCTGGCACCGCCACCGGGCTGGTGGGGACAGGGCCGAGCTTGCTGGGGACCGCGGTGGCTGTCCTGCAGGACCCTGCTCCGCAGCCCTCTGCCCCTGCACCGCCTGGCCCTGGCTCTGGCTCTCTCCTGCCCGGTTCGCCCCTGCTGCAGAAAGCCACCAAGCCCCCCAAAATGTTGGGAAAATACAGAGTTAAACATCTGGAGGGGGAATTCGTGCCGCTGCGTCCCCCCCCCGCCCTGGCACGGCCGTCACCACGGCCCAGCCAGCTGGGCAGGAGCGGTGGCATGGGGAAAAGCATCATGGAAAATTTTAAGCAAGCCCCGCTATCAATCTAGACGCGAAGCACATACCCAAGCAAGCCTGCCGCTCCACTCACAGATCATCTGCATTTATCTCCTTCAACCAACTACAGGAGCATCATTGAAAGGCCTAATTACAAGCTGCTGATAGATAAATATTAATGCCAAAACCCTCGGAATAAAAATAGGGCTCGGTGTTTGGAGGGCTCTGCGGGAGAGCCCGGTGTGTGCACGTTCCTGCCAGAGCTCAAGCGGCCACGTCGCCATCCCGACGGGAGGCGGTGGTGATGGTGCGGGGCTGGTGGCACCCTGAAACGATCCCTGAGCCCTCAAAGTGGCACCTGCCACCTCCGAGGGCTGGTGGCATTGGTACAAGGAGCCAGCTCCGGGTCACCGGCCCCAGACCGGTGTTTGGTTAAGATCTCGGGGGGCACCGGCTCCCCCAGGGCTGAGGCAGCCGGAGCAGCCTCTCCATATTCGCATTTCTCTCACATCCTCCTCAGACGGCGGCGGCTGCAATGCCAGCTCCGCTCCTCCATCTGCTGAAAAACCACCTCTGGAAGGGCTGGCTCCCAAGAGACTTCTCCCCTCGCCTCCTGGTCCCCTTCTCCCCTCAAGGATTCGCCCACTCAGCCCTCGGAGGGCTTTGGACTTTGCCAAGCCACGGCAGAGCTCACCTACAGGGTCAGGAGCACAGCGGGCAGGGAGTGAGCCCCAGACCTCCACCGCTGCCCTCAGGATCCCCAGGCCACGCCAGCGCCCCTCCACCGGGCACATGCAGCCAGGAGGGCACAGGCGTTTTGGCAGCCAGGGGAGAGGCACCAAGCCCCGGTTCTCCCCCCAAATGCCTCCTGCTTGGGGCACCAGCTCGTCCCGCACCGGGCTGGGCCGTCCGACTCATGGGCACCCATGGGCTCCTCGCCCTGGCTCCGTGCCGCCCCAGCACCGCACAGAGCACGGCCCTGCCCATGGCTCGCTGCCAGGAACGGCTTCGCTGCTGCTTTTTTTCTGAGCATGAATTGAATCTCAGCTGACAACAGGCTTTTCTGCAAGCTCTACCTGCCCGGAGTCTGGCAAATCAGATCTGCAAAACAACCCCAGGAGACATTTCCAGATCTTCATCTCCTTTATTATCAGCTCCTGGCCAATTTTGGAATAGCCCCAGCACACGGCTCGGAGTCGTGCTTATAGCTTAATCTCCTGCCCAGCCCGGCCCCGAGGAGTGAGCTGTGATCCTGCAACAAGCTGCGGCTGAGCACATCTCCCCGCACGGCTGGGGACGTGCACACACAGCTCGTGGCTCGGCCGTGCGCCCGCTGCCCTCTCCATTACCCACTGCGGGGCCCCACGGATGCGCCCCGGGGGGTGCCGGTGGCCGCAGGGACCTGGCGCAGCTGTTGGGGGGGGGGACGTGACAGGGTGCTGCAGCCCACACCCCCCCCAGTGCGGTGTCGGGAGCGTTTTTCCCTGGAGCTGCTGAATAATTTGCATCCGCCAAGACGCAGCTCCTGGGCTGTGTTTGTCAAAGTCAATCCGCAGCTCGCTGCCTCTGGAGAGCCAAAGGCGACCGCGGCACAAAGGCCGAGCGGCGCGGGGACGGCAGCGCGGCTCCTGATGGCCCCCCTGTGCTGGCAATGACACCCGACAGGCACCTGAGAGCACCCAGACCTCCCTCGCCCCCAGCCCTTCAAACCGGGGGCATCCCTCGTGGCCTGCGGTGGTGGGCCCGGACCCCGGCTCCGTGCCTGAGGCCTCCCTGCGCTGCCAGCTCTGGGGGCGCGGGGGCCGTTCTCCCTTTGACGTGCTATCTATAGCCCCCTCCGTACCTCTATATATAGCTTATATAGCTCCTAACTAATCTCTTTGCAATCATAAAGCCATTAAATTAATTAGCCAAGGGAAAGGGAGGAAAGGCTGGATGCTCCCCGAAGAACACACGATCATTTCACATTTATTTATACCGGCGGAGAGGCGCGCCCGCCCCGGTGCTTCCCCGCTGCGGGTCCCCAGGCTGCTCCGGCCAGGCAGGGCAGAGCCCCGAGGCCACGGTGATGGGCACTGGGGGCTGAGCTGGTGTAGCCAGCACCGTGGCCTCTGGCCAGCCTTCATGCTCTGCAGGTGGAGAGATGAAGCATGAAAAGAGACAGAGGAGGAGGCTGAAGCCGCGCAGGACCTGTAGCTCCCGTAGCCTGGCCGGACCCCGGAGCGTGCCGCGGTCCCCAGCTTGCAGGCGGGGACCCCCCCCCCCCCCCAAAATCCCCGAGCCTCTGGCAGCGTGGGGGTGCTGAGCTTGGCGCCGTCCCCGCTCCCCCCACACAGCTCCGCAGCCGTGCGAGAAATTCCCAATTCAGAGTGGAGCGGAGAGGGTGCGAAGAGGCGATAAATGCGCTGGCAGCAGCAGGCAGCCGCGGAGCTGCCGCCACTGCCGGCGCTGGGGCTGAAGCAAGTCCTCGGCTTTGAAGAGCCCTCGGAGCTGCTCTGCCTGCCGGGAGGCTCAGCCTGGGCTGAAATCTCCAAATCTGCCCCCGAATGCGGGCACCGGCTCGTGCGCTTGAGGCTGAGACATGTCACCGCCTGGAGCTGGGCACCTCTGGAGGCTTCGCGGCACCTCTAGGAGCAGATGGCAGAAGGGCGAGACCGACACCAGCACCCAGGGCGGCGAGCAAGGAGCACCCAGACCCCCCTGAAGGCACTGCAGCTCTGTGGCTGTGCCACAACGACACCCCCAGACCCAGCCTCCCCCCGCGGAGACCCGCCGCGACCTCCCCGCAAGTCGTCGCCGTCCCCCTCGTGCCCGCAGCGCCCGGGTGGGTGCGTGGCGGCCGCCCCCGGTGATCCTGCTGTGACTGATGGGCTGTCTGCACGCGGTCCCCGGCCGTCACTCAGCGCCTAATCCCCAGCCCTGGTGCGTTCTCCTCCCTGACAAGGAGCTGACACGGCTTTCATGGCACTTAATCAGCTCTTCAGATGTAACGCCCCAACCGGCAGCATCTGCATCGGCTGGGATGGGGACACTCCACGGAGCTGCCCCCGCCGAGGGGGAAACCAGGATGGAACCCCCCCCGGGACTGTAGAGAGGAGGACAGCAGCGGGGAGCCCCTTCTGGCACCCACCCAAGGCTTTGTGGCAGCCGGCGAAGGGACCCAGAGCAGAGCGGGCAGGACCCATCCCAGCAAGGTCGCCGACACCCAGCGCACCCGTGCCCGCTGCTGCCGTGGGGCTTCCTCCCTCTCCAGCACCCCTGCGGGCTGCGGGCACCCAGGGCTCGGGGCTCCTGCCAGCACTAAATCCCTTCTGGTGCCAAGTCCCCAGCTGGCAGCGCTCGCCACGCTGCCGAGAGCCGGGGAATCAGGACAGGAGCGATTTTTCTGCCTTCACCTTTCTTTGTACTTTTATGCTAATGGCAATAAGAAGAATTAAACATCTCCTGCCCAGCGGAACAAAGGCTTCTGCTGAGAGGAGATGGCCGTGACCACGGTGCCAGCGTGCTGCCAGGAGCACGGCGCAGACGAGGAGCTCCCCACCTCCACCTCCCCACCGCTGGGGCAGGCGAGGGGCACCCCGGGGTGGGGAGCACCCTGCACCCACTGGCACGGCCACAGCATTGCCGGGGCTCACCGGCTGCAGGTGTGATGTGTGTCCTACCTCCAGGAGCCTCCAGCAGCGAAAAAACCTTTGGAGGAAATCTTCTGAGTGCTTTGCCAGCCGGAGCTGGAGCGCGCACAGGCTGCCCCCGTTGGACCCCCCCGCCAGGCAGAGCCTGAGGGCAGCGACCACTGCAGCCCTCACATGCTGTGCTCCGTGCAGGGCGAGAGCAGCTGCGGGAAGGCGATCGCCTTGGATGCCCCAGCCTGCCCTACATTCCTCCTAAATATAGCCAGCAAGGGGCTGCCGTTTCACCCAGCAGAGAGAGATCGGGAGAGGCTCGTCTCACCTCGCCCCCGATGCTCAGCCGTTCCCTGACGCCTGCCCCACAGCCCCAGCACATCCCCACATCTCTGTCCCCGTGTCCCCACGTCCCCACACCTCCCAGCCCCAGCAGCAGAGAGGGTTTGGGGCCCGCAGCACAGAGACGTCAGGACGGACCCGCTGTCTGCAGCGGCACCCGTGGAAGCCCACCTAAAACCAGCTCGGTTCTCACGGCCACCCCGTCCCCCCGACCTGTCGCAGAAAGCTGCTGCGAACGGCTCTGGGCCAGCACGGAGCTGGAGGTGGCTGGGGGGACCCGCGCTGCCCAGCCCTGCACCCCCAGGGGTCCCCGAGCCCCCCTCCAGGCTGCCCCACACTGAGGCTCCCATTCACGGGCTCGGCTCCCTCGCCCAGGATTTTCCACCGACTGGAGCAGCTCTTTCATCTGCAAAAAGCCCAGAATCCCAATCAGCTGCAGCTCTTTAATGACCCCCTTTTTAAGCACTGCCAGGGGCTACCGTTCGCACTTGCCAGATCTGCAGAACAGGCAGCGCGGCCTGGGACTCACCGCGGCAGCAGCTCCTCTAATTAAGCTCGGGCAGCAGCTGGGGGGGGCAGCCCCAGCCTCCGTCCCGGCCCCCTCATGCCTTTGCCCCTGCCCACGCTCCCGTGGGCACTGCTGGGGGCTCCGGGGGGGCTGCCCGGGCTCCCATGCACGAGGCAATCGGGCGGTCATGCACACGCTCCTCGGGTGCCCATGCAGAAACTCACTGGGCGCTCGTGCGTGGGGTAAATGGTGCTCATGCATAAATCATTCAGGTGCTCAGAGTGAGCCCCCTGCGCTCCCGCACAGCCCTCCTGGTGCCAGTGTGTGCAGAGAGCACAGCACAGTACGGCACGGCACGGCACGGTACGGCACGGGATGGCACGGTACGGCACAGTAAGGTACAGTATGGCACGGTACGGCACTGCACAGCACGGTAAGGTACAGCACAGGCTGTTCAGGTACAGCACAGCCGTGCTGCGCTTTGCACCCGCTGGAGGTGGGCACCAGGACGACCCCACCACCTGCAGGGCCCCGTGGCTCACCCCTCACCCCCAGGACAGCTCCCGGGCATTGCCGGTGTCAGGATCTCCCCCTCTCCGCCCCCGCTGCCCGCTCGCTCTCCTTCTCGCCTTGCCACCACCCCTCGTGCTGGCAGTCTGCGGGCTTTGAACACGAGCATCGCCCGCGGCCAGGCTCCCGCTGCCCCTGCCGGCCGTGCCCACCCACCCAGGCAACCCTCCAGACGCCAGCCCAGCTCCTCTCCCCGGCTCTGGGGCCACGCAGAGCCCCCCAGCTGGCGGTGCAGCCCCGTGCCCCCTGTCCCTGCCTCTCCTTTTCCTCCCTGTGCTCCTTTCCCCCAGCTCCTTGCCCAGGTGCTGCTGCGGGTGGGAGCCGGGGGGAGTCACAGCGCGGAGCCTTGATCCCACTTAGGGGCTCCAGCTGCTGCTGCCGAATAAAGGATGCTCTTTTTAAAGGCTCCCAAATGCTTCGGCTCCAGCAGAAAGCTGACGTTCACCTTGAAAAAACCATTTGCTGAAGGCCAGAGACGCGATCTCTGCCGAAGTCAAAAGCTGCTCCCGTAATGGATGTGCAGACAAAAGCGCCGACTTGGCAGCTGACAGCGTGGGGGGCTGCGTTCCCCCCCACCCCAAATGCAGCTCAGGGCGCCCGAACCCCGCACCCTGCCCAGCTCCCCACTGTCCTCAGGGAGCCCTGCACCCACAGGGGGCCACGCTCCGGGCTGGTTTTCAATGAGCAGCCCCCACAGAATGGGCGCGCGGCCCCATCCGGACCTGCTCTGCACGCAGCCATGCCCAGCTCACGCCTGGGAAGGGAAGCGCGAGCAGCAGCGGCGCAGGAGAGGGGCTGCACGCTGCTGCTTGCCAATAACTCCCTCCTCCTGCTCCTCCTCGCTGCTCAGCACCCATCTCTGCTGCCAGGGAGGGCTCCAAACGCCCCCCCCGCTGTCGCAGCCCCTTCGCAGCCTCCCAAATTGCAGCCCCGGCCTCTCTGCACCTGCGCGGGGCACCCTGCCCGGCAGCACCAGCGTGCGGAGCTCGTGCAAGCACTAATTAGCTGCCATCGTTAGGGCTGCCTGACAGTGCCGCGGCACCGCCACGGGAAGCCTAATTACAGCAGTGCTCCACCATGACAGGGTTAAATTAACCTCTGGGGGGCTCCCCGCTCCCCTCCCCACTGCCGGAGCAGCTGCACGCCCCGGGTCACCCCGTGGTTATTCCGTGAGCCCTCTGCGCCTTGCCCCGGTGATTGTCACCCCCGGCTCCATGCTGGCCGTGCCCCTCCGCACAGCCCGGGGGCTCTCGGTGACCCCCAGACCCCCACCAGCACTGGGCAAAGCCAGGAGGGATGGGGAGAGCCAGAGGGGTGCAGGGACAGCCTCAGCCCCGGGGCACCCAAGGGTGCACGGCATCACCCGACGCAGGAGTGCAGCGAGCGCTCCGGCACCGTCCGCCCCTCCTCGTCGGCGCTGAGCGCCAGGAGACCCGAAGAAGGCCTTTTACACCAGGAAGTAAGCCATAAATCCCAATATTTCAGATAACAATTGCCTTTTTTCCCCCAACTGCCCAACCTCATAAATATGCATTTCCCTCTTTTCGCTTTCTACAAATCTATTATTGTTTTTAACAACAACGGGAGGCTGCAGTTTGCATTACGAGTGCGTAATTTATCATTAAAATGTAATTTATAACATATAGAGTAGGGCGTAATAAAGTCTGGATGCCGTGATGGATGGCCAGGAAGCACGCGTTTAAAGGGTATCTTGTTTGCATTCCTGTAGGTCTGCACGGAGAGGGAGAGGGGATCGCTGCAACACCATCGCCTCGGCGCCCCCGGCCTCCCCTTCCCGGCCTCCCCTCCGCAGCCCCACTGGAAAACCCCGCAGGACGGCCGGACTTCCCATTGCAGCCCCTCTCCCTCTCCTCGTTAGGCCTGACGAGCAGCAGCTAATTAACCAGGGGCAGGAGGGAGGCCTGGGTGCCCGCAGGGGCCGTGTTCCCCCCCAGGACTCCGCCGCCTGCGCCCCCCCGGTGGGTTTGGGTGCGCGGGGAGGGCTCTGCCCTGCCGTGATTTATTGCGGCGCGAGCAGGGGCGGCGCGGGCAGAACTTCCATTTCCAGGAGCGGAGCCGAGCACGCGCCTGGTTATCAGCAGAGGGGAGCGCTGCCAGCACCCAGCCCCGACACGGTGCCAGTGCCAGGGGCTCACGTTGTGCCCGGGCTCCCCACAGCACCTGATGTAAAGCAGAGCTGCACCACCTGGGGGGCATCCCTGCGAGCCCCCCCTGCCCGGCATTTCCCTCTGCCAAGCGCCGGGATGAGGGCAGGGGGCACGCCACGCCGGGCAGGATGCGGCCCCAGGGGATGGGAGGGGGTCAGGGGTGTCCTGCGTGCCCCGCGGCTGGCGGCGCTGCGCGGATCCATCCCGGCGGTGTAAATCCCCCGGCCCTGCTGATCCAGCAGGGATGCTCTGGGCTCATTCAGGAGCAGCTGAAAGCTGAATCCGGCCCATTGTTTTCAATTTGTCTGCTTTCAAATTGCTCCTAAATAACACAGTTTATCTTTGGCTGATTGAGTCTAAGAATTTTGCAATTACAGACAAACAAGGACATTCAGCATCGCATGTTATTTGCATTTTTAAGGACCAAGATTTTTTCCGCGCGTTTTTGGCTAACGATGTTTTGGTCTGGGGCTGACAACAGGCTCCAAGCCACGGCCGTGCGGCTCAGCCCACCTGGCTCAGCCCCGTCCCCTGCACGGCTCCCGGGCACACACAGAGCCCCTCGAGCTCCTCCGCAAGCCCAGCCCAGGCCTCGGCGCACGGCTGGGGAAGCAAACTAAATCCCAAATGGTGCTGGCTTTTCCTTCTTTCTTTTCTTGCTGTTGGGTTTTGCTGCCTCTGGAGCTGAGGAAGCTGGACCCAGAGCGACCCCGGCACATCCCCGGCCTCATCCCACCTGGGGCACCTGCGGGGCCGGTGCCGATGCAGTGCTCAGCGGTGCTCAGCGGTGCTCAGCGGGGCCGCGCTCTGGCTTTTAGCCCCCTTCTCCCGGCAGCAGTGCGGCACAACCCGCGCCCGGCCGCTCCATTAGAAGGGCTGCCTCCTCCGGGCCCCTTTTTCTGCTCTAATTACCTCTCCCCCGGAGCGGCCCCCGCCCTGCCGGTGCTGCTGCCCTCATTGATCAACTTGTCAAAACTTTTGCTTTTTTGCCGGGCTGGGGCTGCGGCACTGCAGTGAGGAAGAGGAGCGCGAGGAGCACGAGAAGTGTAATTACTCCCTGCCAGCGGTGCCGGGGTCCCAGAGCTGTATGAATGATTAATTACCGGCAGGCTTCGTGCGCGGAGAAGCCGCCGCTAATGCACTAAGTGCTCTCCCCTGCAAAATACCCGCTCTCCGGCCCCGCAGGGAGCGAGGCAACCGCGGAGCATCACGGGCGGGCAGCACGGGGCCGGTGCTCGGCTCCGCTCCCCCAGCTCAGTGCGCCCACCCCAGCCCGATCCCGTGGGTGCTCAGCTCCAGCCAGCGCAGGGTGTCCTGCGCCGGGCACCCCCGCAGTGCCCGCTCGGTGCCGTGACTCCCCGAAGCCCTGTGTCCCCTTTGTCCACTTTGTTCCCTGTCCCTGATGCGGTGCAGCTCCCATCTCCTGCCCTTTCATCCCGACCTTGAAGTGGTGAGCTGGGGAAATCAGGAGAATCGGGAGAAAATTGGGAGAATCAGGAGAAAATCGGGAGAAATCAGGTTTACGCAGTGGGGAGGAGATGGGGCTCAAGCTGCCCACCCCCCTCCCGGCTATCACTGCTCATGGGGTGGCTCCCAGCCAGCTGTGGGCTGCCTGGCAAGGACAAGGGGGTGCTGAGGCCACCCCTGCACCCACCAGGCAGGAGGAGCCCAGGCACAGCCCCCTGCCGCGGGGGTCCTGCGGGGGCTGCCCAGCCCCTGTGCGCCCAGGCAGCCTACTGCTGCAGTCCCCAGCGACTCCCTCGTGAGCAGGCCATTAAATCAAAGCGGTGGCTCATCTTTCATCCTCTGTGCCCCCCCCCCATTTTATTAGGTTGTTTATGTTGCTAAGTGCAATTAATTCCTGGTTCGGAGACGGCGACGACAGGGAAGGCAGAGCCCAGCAGCAAGGGGAGCTTGGCCAGGGCAGGGGTTGCATCTGTTGCATCTCCTCCTCCTCCCCCTGCTCCTCCTCCTCCTCCCCCTGCCGCCAGCCCCAGCCCACCCCAAGGGTCATTCCCACCCAGCGCAGACCCCACCGCTGCCCCCGAGCCCCCCTCAAAGCCCCGAGCGCGTGCCGCTGCGGCAGCCCGGAGCCCTCCTGCCAATTTCGGTTTTTCAGAGCTCTCCATAATGAACAGCTCCTGGAAGTCCACAATCGTATGGTTTCGTGTTGTTATGGAAGAAGGACCTAATTAAAAAGGGAAATGAGTATGACATCGTAAAAACGTTCAATTAAGTTTATCTCATTACAGTTAATATTAGAGGGGAACTTTGCGCTTTTCATATTTTACTCCAAAATCCTGGGCTGGCAGTTAATGAGCGGCCTTGAATCACAGCCTCTGCCTTCGGAAAGGGCACAGGGAATGGCACGGGGAGGGGAGGACACGGGGGGGGGGGGAAGGCGGTGTTTAATTAAACACGTGCCTTGTTAACGCTCGGGGCTGCTGGCCCGACTACCGGGACCTTTCGGTGCTGTGAGTGCAGTGCTCTCACCGAGAAGTCACGGGGACTGCTGGCACGCCGAGCCTGTGGCCACAGCAATGGGGACTGGCTCAGACCATGCCCCCAGCCCCCCCAAACCCCCCAGTCCCCCCAGACCCCCCCGGCCCACCCCATACCCCGCAGCTGGCAGCCGACGGCCGCGCTCACGCTCCCCCCCCAGCCTCGGCAGCGAGCGGCGGCGAGGAAACAAAGCCGCCGAGATGTTTTGATCCAATTAGCCGTTAATTTATTTCGCGCTCATCAGCAGCTCCCCGCCGGGGGATTTGCAGCTCCCCGGGGACTCTCGCAGCTCCCCGGTGCCCACGCCGCCGCGGTCCCCGGGGACCAGCAGCTCCCCCGGGGCGGCCGCACGCGGGGCTCGGGCACGGCTGGGGCACGAGCGTGGGGAGAGCCCCGGGCACGGGGACACCGCGAGCACCGCGAGGCGCTCGGGGACTGCGGGGACGGGTACGGGGCTGCTCCACGCACCTCTGGGACACCTCGGCCTGGTGAAGGAACCAGAAGGGGAATTGGGGCTGGGGAGCCCAAAGCCCCCATGGCAGCGCCCAGCACGGCCCCGCCACCGACTCCAGGCCAACTTTGGGGACAAATTGGAAACTTTTCCCCTCCCGCAGCCACGCTGGCCCAAGCGGGAACAGACGGGGCGAGCTCTTACCCCAGTGAACACCCACGGGAGGCACGACAACATTTCAGCCCGTGCAGCAGGGACTCGTGCCAAGTTTCACTCAGGTAAACCCTCGTAAATTTACACCCCGGCGGTAAAGGTTCTTTCGGCATTTAGATTTGATACCCTGCACTTTACAAGGAATTAAACCTCCCTTGCTTCTGGGACGGCTTTTTTCCTTCCAACACCTTGTATAATGACAATTGCCCCCCTCCAGCCCCAGCTCCATCCCCATCCTGCAGGCGCAGGACCCAGGACCGTGCTGGGGAGCAGGAGCCACCAGCCCACTCGGGGTGGGCGGCCGGGCGCCTTCTTCTCCTCCTTTCATGAGCTGTGCGTCTGAGGAGGGTAAACAGATGTTGTTTTCTTCACAGAGGCTCTAATTTATGTCTGTACCCACACACGAAGGGAAAGCAAGCCGGAGAGGATGAGGAAGAGGAAGCAGAGGAAGCAACGAGGTTCTCTCCAAGGAGCCAGAGCCGTTTGCTCAGCCAACTGCTGCTGCCACGGCGCGGCTCGTGCCCGGGGAGCGGAGCCACCCCGTCCTGGTCCTGAGGATGGGGACCCCCTGACCCCCCCAGCCCCATCAGCGGGTCCTCAGCCAAGACAATTAGAGAACAATTTCCCTCCCAGATTGCATCAGAGCAGACAGAAATGCCTTTGTGAAACCCTGACACGTTGCATCCGCTGCTGGCCCCTCGGGCAGAGCCAGGGCGGAAAGCGGGGAGCCCCGGGGGCCCCGGGGGGACCTTGGCTTTCCCCGAGCAGCCCGGGGACGGGATTTCGAGGCGTTTGATGCACCGCCCGCGAAAGAACCACCTTTGATGCAGGAGAGGCTACAAAGCAAATTACATGCGTAAAATGGCGTTAACGAAGAAAGCGAGTAATCCCCTGAGACCGCGCCAGACGGGGCTGCCAGGGGCACGGGGATGTATGGAGCACCCCCAAATCCTGCTGATCCCCCCCCTTCCCCAGCCGCTTGGCCTCTGGGGGCCTCGTTTGTCCCCTGTTTGTCCCCCGTTTGTCCCCCGTTTGTCCCCCCCCGTGGATGCTTCGCCTGCGGCCCCGTGCCGGCAGCCCCGAAGGAGCCGCGTGCCCACGGTGAGGGGAGAGGGGGCGGCCGCCACCTTTCATCTTCCCCTCGGCTGAACTTCCCTTCCTTCTAATCAGGCCCGATATTAATGATGCATAAAATTACCCCTGATTAAAAGAACCTTTTGCAGCCGCGGCGGTGGGCGGAGGGGGGATCACGCAGATGAGCAGCAGCGCGAGCCCCCTCCCTGGGCACCCGCTGCCACCCCGACCCCATGGGTTCGGCTGGGGTTTATTTAGGGCCCCTTGGCTCCAGGGCCTGGTTCCCCACGTCTTCATTGTGACCCTTAATTAAGGCACCAACGAAAGCACCCCAAGCCTTGGGGTCACCCCGCTGTCAGCCCGGAGATGTTCACGGCCCCCCTGGCCCCATCTCAAGGGAAGACCAAAGGGTACCTCCCGCCCCCCCGGTGCCATTGCTCCAAGGGAGCAGTCCTTTGGGTGAAAAGCAGCACTTCAACAGGGGTTCGAGCGTGTTTCTCACTGTTTTAAGTAAGCAAATGGCCCAGCTAATGAATATGAAATTGCAGCAAAAAGAAAAGCACCCCGGATCAAAGTCGCTGTGATCTGCATGTCAGCGCCGAGGCAGTAATTGTTATTACAACAAACGCAGGCGGGCAGCGCTGAGGGGTTGGCCAGCGCTGCGAACATCAGCCTGGTCCTTGCACGGCCGTGCGCTGAGACGGGCAGGAACGACGGGGTGCTGAGCTCTGCTCTGCCTCGCCGCTCGCAGCGCCCTTCTTACCGCATTATCTGGCAAGCTCGCAGCTTATCCTGCCCAGCTCAGCACCGCTCCCCGCGGGAAGGGCTCTGACCCATTCCACCTGCAGCAGAACGAGGCCTTGGGGGCGCGCAGCCCGCAGGGACAGGAGCCTGGGAGTGCTGCAGGAGGCTGGGTGCTGGGATGGAGCGGAGCGAGCCACCGCTGCTGGCAGCACGGGGCGTGCCGAACCCCAGCACGGGCAGTGCCCGACCAAAGGCGATGCCCCTGGAGCAGGGCAGGGCTGGGGAACGCAGATCGTGGCCACCCCCAGCTCCTGGGGAGCTCGGGACGCCCCTCGAGGTCTGCGAGAGGCAGGGGTAGAGAAAACAGCCGCAGCGCTCACCAGCCACGTCTCACCAAAAGAAGGCAGCAAGGGGGGGACGCCACCGTGCACGGAAAGCAGCAGAAAGCCTTCATTTTGTGGAAATTGCTGCCGGCTTCTTCGGGCTGCTTTTAAGCAGCTCTTTCTGCAGCCCCGTGGGCTTCGGCTGATGGAGGCAGATTAGCGCTGCCAGAGAGCGGGGAGGGGATGCACAGCTCCAGGAGGGGTGAGCGCAGCTCTGCACCCCCGGCAAGGGGCTGGGCACCGGGAGCAGAGGGGACGAGGAGCTGGCAGGGACACCTGCACCCCCAGAAGCAGCCCTACCACCCCCAGCACCCGCTGGGCCGAGGGAGAGAGCACATTTTGGGCTCCCCGCAGCCCATCTCTGGCGGCACAGCGGGGCTCAGAGCTTGCCCCTGCCTCTGCTCCCCTCTCTCCTCTATCCCACCTCGGTTTTTAGAGGCGGACCCCAACCACGCAGAGATCGCCCACCGAGCCCCACGGCGAGGGCTCCCGCGTGCAGCATCCCTGCAGCACGTCCCCATCCCCGTCCCGGCCATAAATCCTCCGAGCCGCTCACAAACCCCAGCCCCGCAGGCTCTGCCAGGGAGACGCTGAGGAAGCGGCGGCCGCGCAGGCTCCATTAGCTCCGTATTTACAGCCTCCTTTTAATAGGATGAGGGCCCCTCGGTCCGTCACGCCGCCCGCTGATGGAGAGCCCTGCCACTGCTACCAAAACGCAAAGGGACGGCGCAATCCTGCACCCCGGGGTGCCCCACGGGGACCCACAGCCCACCAGGGCCAAGGAGCCCCAGGGACCTCACCACGGGACCAGCAGCGCCCGTGCCCCTGCCCCGAGCATCCCCCCCAGCCCCTCGCTGCCTGCCCAAGGATTTGGTCTAATCCAGGGAGAAAAATGAAAGCCCCGGCCCGGCAGGACGGAGTGTGCTGTCTGGGCAGAACTAATAGTTATTATCTACATTAAGCACCACGGCTGTCAGGGAGGAATTAATTTCCAAGCAGCAAGAGATGAAAGTTCCCCATTTTTCAGGGAAATCTACACTGTACAAAGTGGCTAAAGAAAAATAACTTAAACATGATTAAAAATGATCCCCATTTTATTAAAAATAATTCTAATTTATCTCTCCCTCCAGCTTCCTGTTTCGCTGGCATAAATCCCGGTCACCGGCAAGGAGGCGGCTGCCAGCGCACGGAGCCGGGGCGGCCCCGATGTGGCTCCGGATTTGGGGTGCACCGAGGGCACCACACAGCCCCCCAGGAGCCCTCGGCGCTGAGCATGGAGACAGCAGCCCTGCTCCTGCCCCTCGCATGCCAGCTCCCTGCCAGCAGCACCCCCAGAATGCCAAAATCTGGGAAAAACAGGGAAAAATATGAGCGAAGGCTGAGGGAGCAGGGTGATTTGGGCAGCCCCCGGCTGCCCGTGCAGGGACTCTGCTTCTCTTCCAAATTCAGGGGATTTAGTTAATCTGGCAGATAAAAATACCCCAAAATGGAATTTTTTTTTGCTTTCCAAAAATATATCTGTAACGGAGAAAGTCAGGACTTGGAAGCAGCCGTTGGGCTTTGAGCTTTCGGCGGCTTTTAGGGTTCGATTTTATTCCTCTTTCATTGCGGCCACACCAGCGGTGAGCGTCTCTGTCCTGCCTGCACAGCTCTAATAATGCTCTATTGTGGCGGCTGAAACATTTCACGTTCTGCTTAACGCCTGCTCGGAAGGATTCTCGTGCATATTCCGAGGTATCGGCCTTCCCTTTTGGACTGCGATGTAACCAGCTAAAAAAATAAATCCAAATTCCTCCGGAAAACGGGGAGCCTGCTCCGCCCGGCACGGCAGGGACCTGCAGGGGGATCGCGGCCGTGCCAGCACCCAGGTGTGCACAGCAGCCCCGCACCCCCGGGACATCCCCGTGCTGGTGCCAGGATGGGGACGAGCTGCATCGTGGGCTTAAGGCCCTGCGAGCACCTCCCGGACCCCCCTGCAGGCCTCTCAAAGCCTCAGCTTTGGCCCCAAAACGTGGGGGACGCAGGTGAAGCACGGTCATGATGCAGCAGCGACGGCCCCAGCCCCTGCTCCGGTGGATGCAGCAGGACAAAGCCTCCCCGCTGCTCCCTCCAGCTTCACGCATCCATTTCAGGCGCAGCCAAGCCAGGACCGGGCACATGAGGTGGGGCCACGAGGACTGGGGGGGGCACAGGGCAGGGGTCCCAGAGCAGCGCCCAGCAGGACGCGGGGCTGGTGCCCAGGGGGAGCCCGGGAAAAATGTCACTCCCTGGGACAGCTCCAGCCCGTATCGACCCAGGCCTGAGGCACAGACAGAGCTCAAGGGCTGCACACCCCGGATCGATGCACCCGGGGGGGGGGGGTGGCGGCGGCGAGCTGGAACCCCTGGGGTCACCCCACCAGTGCCGGGGGCACCCAGGGTTACCCAGGCAGGGGGCAAGGCACTGCCGGAGCCCCAAGGCTCTGAATATTTTGTGTTTCACCCCCAGATAAGCAGGAGGGTGAGCTCTCTGAACTCTCCCCCAAGCCCCGCGGGGCTCATCCCCAGGGGCTGCAAAGGGCACCCCCTAAAGGACTCAGAGACCCCCTCAAAACAGCCTGAGAGGGGAGGGCAGAGCAGGGGCAAAGCCTGCGGGGCACAGCCCGTCCCTGGGGACAGCGCCGCCGAGCCCCCTGCACACGTGGCTGTGTCCCCCCCACTCCTAATTGTTTCTCTTCATCTTTTTATGGTTGTTAATTGCTCCCTCCTCCATTTACTGTGTTACTCCAAGTGCTGCTCTTAATTTGCCTCTCTTGCTGCAGGTGCTAGCTGTATTATTAAGTTTTAATGCGGAGCGTTAGGGATCCGCCAGTTTGTTTTCCTTGTTACTGATGGATATTTAATTGGCGAGTCGCTGCTGGGGTGACAGGGCCATCCAGCAGGAACCCACTGCAAATACGATTCTGCGTTCTTCTGCTCCCCCGCCGCCTGCCAAATATTTTAAATAAATAAACCCGACTGCGTCAATACAGCCCCGGGCAGGAGACTTGCAGGGTCATCCACACGGGGCCCTGCTGGTGGGGCATGCAGGACCCTTGGCAGCAGGGCACGGAGCCACGGTGTGTCCAGCCCCAAAGCAGCCCAAGTCCCAGTGCCCAGCCCCAAAACGGCCCCAAGCCCAGCCCCACAGCATCCCCAAAGCTGCCCCCATCCCAGCCCCAAGCCCCAAATCAGCCCCGATCCCGGTGCCTCGGGGTCAACGTGCACCTCCCGCGCCCTGCAGCCGTCGTCCTGGAGCCACAGAGCCCGGGCGCTGCCTCACCGGGCGCATCCTTCCCAGCAGGAACACCCAGGGCGCCCGCATCCCTGCCCGGGCTGGGAGATTGACAGCTGCCACTCAGCCGGCTGTGTGCGCGCCGTCTCCCCGAGCAGATGAATATTCATGCTTCAGCCGCGCTGCGGAGCCGCGGGGCCGTGCTCGGGTACCCCGGCACTAACTATGCATCAAACACCAGGCACGATGCTACACCGGTGGTTTGCCCCGCGGCTCCTCCTGCACCGGCCACCTGCAGCCCTCGTGCCCTGGGCAGCCCCGAGAGGTGTGGAACTGGGGCTGTTTCCCCGTGGGTCCCATCCGTGGGGCACCTGGGGCAGGCGGGGACAAGCTGGCGAACCCCAAGGCCTCCCCGAAGCGCCGTGCCGCGTGCCATGACCTTGGCCAGAGGCTGCACCCTTCCCGCACAGCGATAACCCTCAGCCACCCCCCTGCCTTAAATGAGGTTTGTGAAGTGCTGGGGGAGCTTCACCGGGCGAGGGGAGGCTGTACGGGGTCTCCAGAGGTGCAGGGGGGCTGCAGTGAGGGGTGCACAACCACGGCCCCCCCAGCACCAGGCAGCCCCCGCAGCCCGGTCATGCTCCGTGCGCTGCTGGGCTCTGGGGAAACTGAGGCGCGGAGCGGGGCAGGGCCAGCCCGCGGGAGCAGGGTGGCTGCAGAGCCCGACACCTCATCACTGCCTCCACCACAGCTCCCGGCCTCGCAGTGCCATTAACGAGAGTGGCTGAGATAATTAAATACCCGTTAGCGATACTGTCATTACCGAGGGCAATAAAAGCCGCCTCCGAGCTCCCCGAGCTCCCCGTCTCCTCCGCTCTGTGCCCAGCCCAGCGCCCTCGGCACAGCTCATGTCAGGATCGACGGCCAGAGGGAGCGTGGTGCTGAGCCGCCAGCCCCAGCACAGGGCACGGGGGGGGTCCCGCACCGCCTCGAGCGCCCCAGGCACCGCGCGTGTCCCTGGCTCCGTGCCGTGCGTGGTGCCCGCTGCAGGGGCCAGGAGCGGATCGGTCCCTCCGCTCCTCCTGATTGCTCCAGGAGTGCTGTTCGGGGACTAATTGCTGCTTAATTACCTGCTAGGCAAACAGAGCTGGGCAGCAATGGCCAGAGGAGGGGATTTGGGCACGTGCCTTGGCTGTAATTGTGTCCCCGACCTGCCGCCTGCGATGGGAACAACTCCTGCCACCTGCCTGCAGCCCGCCCCAGCCCCGCGCTGGGGGCTCCTCCTGCCCACCACGGACCCAAGCGGGTGGGGAAAGGCCCCTGGTGCCCGTGGCCATTCCACGGGGGGGTCTCCATCCACGCTGGGGGCCACGGCGGGCAGGGAGCAGCCAGAGCTGGTGGCACAGGGGCTCGGTGCGGGGCCAGAGGGGCCGAGGGCAGCCGGGCCCTTCCCTCGCCCCCTCGTCCCACGGGGCTGCGCGTCCCCGCTCACCTTCCCGGGATGTTCGATCTCAGCAAAGCCTCGGACGGGTGCAGCTCCCTCCTCCCCCCGCGGCCTTTATTAGTTTAACCACATGGACGCGTGAAAAATAAATGTTGCTCGCGAAAGACAGCAGCAGAGGGCTGGGAAGCAATTAGCATCCAAAGAGGCATAATTAGTGCTCAGAATGCAAGCGGCAGCGAAGAAATAAAGTAGCATTCGGATGCAATCAGGGTCGTGCCTGAATTGCAAACCGTTAGCGGAATTGCTAATTGAGTGCAGGGCGCGAAGCAGGCCCGGTACGGCCCAGCGCAGTCCCTGCCACCCATGGCCGGGCTGGGTGGGCAGCACCCGAGGTTCTGGGGCTGCCACCGGCGGGTCCTGGGTGCTGCCGCTCCGCCCCGGAGAGCCGGCGCCATCAGCACCCGCAGCGCTGGGTGTCCCCGGTGCCCCCGGACCCCGCAGGGAGGGCAGCGGCCACCGCACGTCCTCCGAGCGTGCCGGCACCACGGCCACGGCACACTGGGTGCTGGCTGCACCCGCCTGGTAGCTGATTAGCTGTAATTAGCGGGATTTGCTCCGCTTTAACAGCCTGAGCAAATATTTGCCTGGGGAGCCCTGGCACGCTGCCTCCCCGCTCCCCACGGACCGCGCTGGCTCCTGGTCCCCAGCGTCCCCACAGCCCCGACATCTCCTTTCCGTCATCCCCTGAGCTGCAGGGGCACGGCGGGCTCCGAGCGGGGCTGCTGACCCCGGGACACCCCTGGGACATCCCCATGTCCCCATGCACTGCGGAGCCCCCCCGTTATCAGCCCCGCGCAGCAGCAGCTCAGAGCCCAAAGCCACCCGGAGCAGCGAGCACACAGAGCCCAAACTGCGGGGGGAGGAGGAATTAATTATTCACGTTTTATCAAATCCACACACGTCATTTTAAAGGTCTCACAAGCTCTTTGCCCAGGGGGGCAGCTACCCTTGCTTCCTCCTCTCTCGCTAACCCTCTCTCTTTTTTCCCAGCATTGTTTTTATCTTCACCTTCCCGTTTCCTTTCTGCTTTCCCCTGCATTTCAGCAAAGCTCCTCCCTGGCACGTCCCTGCACCCTGGTGCCCCCGCTAGGCACCCCAGCACCCCGTCCGTGCTGGTGCCGAGCCCCATCCCACATCCCGGCCCCACTGGGCTGCCGACGGGCCAGGAGCCCATGTCCCCCGTGTCCCCCGTGTCCCGGAGGCAAGTGGCAGCCCCGGCAGCTCCGCGCCGGCGCGGGGATGAAAGGCAGACGGCTTCGCTTGAAGCCTCGCAGTGGGGAAAGGTCTTCGGAGCACCGCGGCCGATCAAAGGCGGCTCTTCATCTATTTTAATAAGTCTCCGCCGAGGCGCTGCGGTCGGCTCCGCGCAGGGAAGGGTCTTTCCGGAGGAGATCAAAGCCCAGGCGAGCGTCAAAGGAGCTGGGACTTGGAGGGAGGCGAGGAAGAGGAGGGAGGGGAGGAAGGGAACAGGAGGCGGAGGCCGGTTGTGCGGCCACGAGCAATGGTGGAAACTGCTCCCGGAGCTTCGCCAGAGCCCAGGTGAGAGCAAAATTGGGTAAAGCGAGGCAGCAGCCGTGGGGCAGTAAAGCCCCCCTGCTCCTCAGCACGTCCCCAAGCCCCCGGCACAGCCCAAGCACCAAAACCCGGCTGCAAGGCACAGCAAACGCAGCACCACGGCCTGCCAGCACAGCACCCCATGGCCGGGGATCTCCCCACCGAGCCGCAACAGCAGGAAAAATACGGTGAGAACAAGAGCACGGAGAGAATGTGTTCGGCTCGGGCTCCCGGGGAGAAAACGTGAAGGAAATGAAGATGCGCAGCACCAGAGCGCTTATCGCTCATCAGCCCCGAGATGGGCCCTTTGGAGATGAAAGCCCTTTTTCTTTTGCAAAGGATTTATCAAGTTTTGTTTAAAAATCACCAAGGAAGATTCCCTGTTTGGATAAGCCCCTGGCTTGCGCAGGATTAATGTCCTGAGCCAGGGACTCGCAGCTGCCTGGGAACAAGATGATAGCAAGGGCACGATAAGGCACGGCCAGCACGAAGCGCTCCCGGCTGGGGCGCGCAGGGCCCAGGCTGCCCCTTCCCAAGGGATGGGCACCGGGAGCCCACCCGAGCACTGCAGCAACTCAGATTTCTCAACTTCTCGTAGCTTTTGGACAGCAGGTGGCTTTTATTTTTGGCTGAAGGTGAGAAAACCCGACAAAGCCCAGCGTGCTGCGGTTCCCCAGCCCAGTGCTCCCCAGTCCCCTGCCCAGGGAACACGACGCAGCCCTGAGCGGAGCCCCTTGAGCCTGGCAAGGCAAAGAACACCACAAACCCCAGCGAGGGGCCCGCGTTGGTGCAGGAGAGGGAAGCATCCAAGAGGGATGCAGCTCCTGGTCCCACAGCCAGCGTGTCGATGCATGGGGACGTGACAGGGCATCTCCGGGAATCCCGGGGCTCCAGGGCAGTCCTGCACGAAGCGGGCAGCCCCAGGTCCCCACGCGTGGGCTGGGGCACCGGTGATGCCCCTCCTGGTGCCAGCAGGAACGTGCTGTCACCCCAGGGAGCGGAGATCCCGCTGGGGACCCAGCTCTGCCCCGTGGTCCCCCCACTCCCCAACGCCCGTGCGAGCCGCGAGGCGCCCGCGCTGATGGCTCAATTATCAGCATTCCGCTCCTGTTTGCCCGCGGATCCTGTAATCAACGTCTGCGTGTGTATTCTGGCAAAATTAATCATAATTGCTGAAAGCAAGACACATCGCACTTGTAACTTTGGTCCGTTAATTAGGATTCTGTAATTGGATACAGCACTCCCCGTAAATCCAATTACCTGGGATTAGAGCCGCGGCACCGCGGGGCCGGGGCAGCCTCGGCAGGGACGCAGCCGGGGCGGCAGTGCCAGGCTCACCCCAACCCCACAGGCTTTCTGCCGGCTCTCCTCTCCCCCAGGCCAACGGGGCTGGGGTCACCCAGCGGATCCAGCGCCTGGAACCAGGGGGCAGGGGCAGGATGCGCCCCGGAGCCCTGCGCCAAGCCCCAGAGCAGCCTCCCCGGAGGTGCCCCAGCGGAATTAAGCCTCATCCTGGCACGCTCTCCAGGGGTGCACACGCCGGTGCCCGGGGTGACGCAGCCCAGAGATTGAGGGGTGCAAGGGCACGGCCCCCTCGGGCTCTCACCTGGCACGTTCCCAGCCTGAGCCCCCCGTTCTCCTCCCCAAACCCAGCCAGGCCAGCAGGGCAGCTGCACGCCGCTCCCCCCCAGGTCCATAAAGATTGAATCACAAAAGAAGGAAAAGGGAGGTGTTTTTTTTTAACTACACTGAACAATCATCTCCTTTAATATCCATAGATAAAACCTGTAATTGTTTCAAATGAGAGCTAGGTAATTTAGGCTCCGTTTTATGGTGTTTTGGACTATAAAGTCCCCGTGCTGAAATCTCCTGGCAGGCTGGTGCAAAACGCTAGGTTTGCTGGGGGTTATTTTTATTATTTTACTTATAGTTAGCCGAGAAATATAGAACAATTACCCTTTAATTCAAGGTGTCCCCAGGGCTTACTCTGCTCCCAGTTCTCTGAATACCTGATGATCATTTGGAAGGCAGAGGAAGCAGAAGAGAGGGAGGAGCAGGTACCCAGCGCCATGAGGCCGTGCCGCAGCCCCCGCCGCGCTCCCCCAAGACCTCCATGTCCACAGGGGGGGGTCAGGCTGGGGCCTGGCCTCACTGCTCCGCCTTCACACCTTTACATGAGCAGCCATAGGCGTGTACAGCCCCCTACACGTGTGCACACACGTGTCCGTGCACCTTTGTGTCGCTGCCCCCGCAGAGCCCCCAGCGAGCAGGCACTGCCCGGCGGTGATGGATTCCTACCGCTGCAAAAGACAAACTCGCTCGCTCGAGCACCCTGAGCCCTGCAAGGTTTCCCACCAGCATCTTCTAAGTGCCAGCCCTAATCTTGACTGACAGCGGCCATTTAACACGCTGATTTGTGGCACTCCTGGACAGAGCCGCCGTTAATAAGCTCTGTCTCCCCCCCTAGCCCGGCCCTGCCTCGCAGCAGGGTGCTGCCTGGGGAATTCCCGCTCCCACCTCAGCTCCTGATCCCTTCCGCAGGGATGGACGGTCCCACGCCCGTCGCAGAGGTCACCTCTGTTCCCCCAGCCCTGCCGGGAGCCCCGCAGGTGACAGGGACAGTGACAGCCTTCTGCAGCCCGTGGCGGACAGACGCATTTCTCCCCTGGCGGCTCCCTCGTGGTGCTGGGCTGCAAAACCACGCTCAGCACCCAGCCACCCTCTGCACACACACAGCCCGAGCTGATGTGCACCACAACCAGCGCCAGGCTTTGGCCACGTGAAGCCCAGAGCAGCTCGGGGTGCTCGCCCCGCTTCCCCCGGGGCACCGCTGCGGCTCACACCTCGGGCACCGCCGTGCCAAGCTGCTGCTGCCCTCTGCAGCCCCGCTGCTGCTGCCAGGAAAACCCTCCCAGGGCCGAGCCCCCGCGTTGGGCAGCGCTGCCTGGCCCATCGCAGCCCCGTGCCCGACGCCTGGATCCACACCCTGGGACAGGGACCCCCAAAGGACACGAGTGGGGCCGGAGGCTGAGCCCCACGGGCTGGGGACGAGCAGCCCCAGGGCCGTGCCCGCAGAGCCGTGCGAGGGGCTGGGGGGCCTGGCCGCATCCATGCCGCAGGCAGTGGTGCTCAGCACGCCCAGCCACGCTCCCCCGAGCCCCCCTGAGAGCCTTCTGCAGGGCAGCACAGCGCTTCCACAGTGCAGGCACCCCTATTAACCTAATTAATTATAACAGGGGCCTGCGGATTGCCTAATTATAAATGTGCTTCGTTTTGATTTCCCTTCTAATTAATTTGTATTATTTACACACAGCACCAGCTGGCCGGGCAGGAGTCAGCGCAAGCAGCTCCTCGGCACTCGGCATTAAGGGCAGGTCCCCAGGGAAGGGGCTGGCAACCTCGGGACAAGCCCCGCAGCCCAGGGGCAGGATGGACCCACGGGGTTGTAGGAAACGGGGAGAACCCCCCCTGCTTTGGGGGCTTTTTGCCCTGCAGAGGACACAGGCAGCAAGCCCACCGCCCAGCCGCGAGGGTCGCCGCCCCACAGGGACATGCCTGGAGACCCCAAAGGCCGTGCCCCTGCCCCAGGGTCCCCAAAGGGACGTGGCAGTGCCACGGGGACCCCAGAGGGAGCCCGGCGGCCGGGCCTCACTAGAGGGCAGCAAAATGCTGCCGTTCCAGGGCTGGTGGCACGGGGCCACTGGTGCAGCCGGCCACAGGCTCCTCGGGGTCCCCCAGCCCTCGTCCCCCACCACTCGGGCACGGTTCTCCCCATCACCGCAGCCTCCAGCGCCCGGCAGCTGCCACCTACCAGCTCTGGGTCCCTGCCAGCCTTTTGGGGTGCTCAGCAGAGGCTGGGACAGGGGCACCCTGCCCGCACGGGGAGCTTTTGCTTGGTGGGGTGGTGCTGGTGCTGCAGGTGGCCGAGGAGGGACTGGCAGAGGCCAGCTGGGCACCAGCAGAGCAAGGTGCCTTTTGGGGGGTTTGCTGCAGCCCCGGGCAGCCGCAGCCCCCTGCCCCACGGTCCCCCCAGCGCCAGCGTGGTTTCAGGGTGCCCAAGACCCATGCGCTCAGGAGCCAGCACCCGGTGCATGCAGAGCCCTGAGAGCTCAGCGGGTGGAGAGGAAAAAACTCTGAGAAGAGCAGGGGAAAGGAAGGGAATTCCCCGCAGGTGGCTCACCAGGCAGCGTGTGCATGAGCTGCACTGAGGCATTTTGAACCCTTCCCCACCGTGCAGCCAGCTGTGGGTCAGGGCCCGGCCCTGCCAGCACCATGGGGACCCAAACACAGGGTTGCTGCCACAGCCACGCTCAGTTCAAGCCCCACGGGCTCAGGCTAACCTTTTCCAGAGTCCTTCAGCACCCGGCAGGTACTTCTGAGAACCACCAGTACGGCTAACGCTGAGAACAGCCCGAGCACCTGGGGAGACCTGCCTTTTTTTCCACCCCCCAACCCTTCACCAAAAGGCAACCCTGAGCACGACAAACGGCTGCAGAGTGCTTGGCGGCAGAGCTCAGACCTCCAGGGCTGCGACGTATCGTGCAGCTCAGCAAAACCGCCCCTGCGCCGGTGGCTCTGCACTAAAACCATCAGCGAAAATCCTCTGTTAAAAGCCCGTCTTCAACCTGTGCCCATGCCAGGTGCAATTAGGATTGAAATCCCTTCCTCTCAGCGGTGCGTTGTTTCCAAATGGGTACATGAGGTGCCCTCGCAGGAAAGCCACAGGTTCCACCTTGTTAAGTGCACAGGATTTTCCTGGCCTCCTGGCGGAACGCTCAATACTTCGCAGCTGCTGCAAAAAGCAGTGACCAGAACACATCCTGCTGTGGCGCCGCTCTCCATCCCAGCTCATGAGCGATGCCCTTTTTTTGCCACCTGTGGTGTGCTCCAAGCCCTGCCTGGTGCTGGGCCAACGCCGGGGGCTGAGCTTTCATCCATCACGAGCTGGCAGAGGCTGGGGCTCGGCAGTGCAGGGAGCCAGCCCGAGTCACCAGGAGCTCCCCATGTCATGGCACGGGGGCTCTGACAGGCAGGGGCAATCCCGTGCCCAACGCTGCAGCCACCACTTGGAGAGCGGCTGCTGGTTTCAGGGTTTCTCCTGCTGTATCACAAAATCCACGGGAGTTATGAGCCCATCGCTCTGGGCAGGGATCACTGTTTGCCTCCCTGAGCGACGCGCCAGCACTCATTGTGTAACTGGCTCCAAATGAGTGGATGGAGCTCATCCTGCGCGCACACGGATCGCCCCAGCTCAGCTGCGACTTGAGGCTGACCACAGCTAAAAATAAGGCGCCGCTGCCGTGGCTGAGCAGCAATTTTCAGCCATTGTGGTCGGTGGCAAGAGCTGCTGTTTGGAAAGGCCGGGAACAAAGCACAGCCCCTTTCCAATCACTCAGGCGGCATTCCCCTGCCTTTCCCCGGCCGATGCCAAATGCCCTTCACTGCTCCAAGAGCACTGAAGGGATTTTACTGCTGGGGCTCGGCAGCAGCGGCAGGCGCAGTCCCTGATGGGCACCGCTGATGTGCACGGTGGGTTTTACCGACATGCTGCAAACTCAACGTCAGCTCCTCTCCAGGCTCTGCAGCTGCAGGCTCCGAAAGTCCTGGCTGTGGGTTGGCCACCGGTCACGTCCCCAGGTGCTATGGGAGCTCCGGTCACCTCCTGCGCTCCGTCACAGCTCCCTCTGAAGGGAGCCTCCAGCACAGGAGCACGAGCCTCCTGGCTGCACCGCACGGCAAAGCCCGCTCCAGAGAACCTCTTAAAACCCTGCCTTTAAAGCCAACGGAGAAAAATACACAAGATTATCACTATTATGTATTTGTTAACCTTCAGATTTACTCAAGGCCTATGTATGCAACGTGATACCGAAACTGTTATTGCTATTAATCTCTATTATTTACTTCTAACATTTATTAAGTGGCCCTCCTGTGGGCTGGGGCACATGCTTCGCATTTCTCAGAGCAGAAACAAACACTTGGAAGTGAAACGTTCACAACCTGACTGCTGGGAGCCTTTTGGCAGCCCCTCCAAGCAGGAGGGACAAGGGAGAAGCCCTTGTGCAGCTCCCCGGTGTGAACCCCACCAAAAGCCTTTGGAGCAGAGGCCGGCTGAGGTCCCAGCTCCCTGTCCCAGCTGAACGCGCTGCAGAGCGAGCTGGGTGCAACCAAGGGAGGCAGGTCAGCAGCAGCCAGACCCTCCCCAGACCTTGGCTGCCCAGCCCATGATGTCCCACCAGGGTCCCCACGAGGGGCTGGCTCCCCGTTATCCTGCTCCCACCCAGGGCTGGGGACAGAGCAGGGCTCCCACCATGTGCTGCCGCTGGAGTGGCACAGACGGAGCCCACGGGTTGCTGGAGCCCCTGGGGAGAGGTGAGCGGAGGCTCTGGGGGAGCTCCAAGTCCAGCGACACCCTCCTGGAGCCGGCCGATCCCCAGGGTGAGCAGCAGGAGCTGGCTGCACCACAGAGCTGCAGCACAGCGATCACCAAAAGGGTGCTGGCTGCCTGCATGGTTAAGGACAGCGGCAGCAGACGCAAGGCTTTGCTCAGCAATCAAGCAGCTTTCATGCAAGCCGTCAGCACAGTCCCCACGATTATCGCCCACGAACTGCTCTGCCTTCCTGCACCTTCCCTCGCGGAGCGCGCGACTCGATACGGCTTTGTTCTTCAGAGAGCCGCAACTACGGCCGGGCACCGCCGCTGCCTTTGAGGACGCCTCCTCTGCATACCCTCACCATGCTCCGACAAAAGGCGAACCCCACGACCTCAGCTCCTCTTCCCAGTAACGAGAGGAAAGCGAACATCCTCTGAACACCAAACATCCTCTGAGCGGGAGCACGGGGCCAGAGCGCTCTTCAGATCTATTACCGGAGACATTTCTGAGTGCGAGCATCCAATTAAAAATCTCTCTTCACCTTCCCCAAACCTTTTTTCCCCCCACATCGATGTGGCCAGCAGCAGAAAATCATTTTTTGCCTGAAATCGTTCCCAGCACAGGGGGAGCAGACGGGCAGCTCATGCCAAGCAAACCACGACGCCCTCTCATTAGTGGCACAAAGGCCCCGCGGCGCACAAGGGGGCCGTTTAATGAGGGCACTCGCTGTAAACACAAGGACTGAGAGCCTCACCTGGCTAACCAAGCCGCGTTTGTTGTTTTAAGCGAGCTGGCACGGTCAGGAATTAACACTTCATTCCTCATCCTCGCTCACGCTCTCGGCCCCAGCGGAGCGCCGCGCCTAACGAGCGGCCGACCCGCGGTTACCTCAACGCTGCCTTCAAAGCCAGCGCAGCACTCCCGGGATGATGACAGCTTGGGGAAAGGAATAGGAAAAAAATCGTCACTCTGCTAAATTATAAGGCTGTTCAAGTAAAATTCCACGCGCAGGGAAACCTCGCGTTGCGTAACAGCGGCCAGAGGCAGCTGCAGTCTGTGGCAAACACGAGGCAGATTTCTCTGCTGGGGCGCCCTGTCCGAGAGCGCTGCACAGGGCTGCAGAGCCACGTCCCGTCCCCAGCGGGGTTCCCCCAGCACCTCAGGACCCCGTATCCTCACTACGCTCCAAAGAGCATTTTGCAGGGGGTGAGCGCTCAGGGCCAGGAGCAGCTTCGTGGCACAGCCCAGCCCCGGAGGACTCCCGGCACCTCTCCATCCGCCCGCGCAGCAGCGCCGCTTTCTCTCTTTAGGATTAAGGTCTAATCCATTCAGAGGGAGCCAAGGCACTGCACCTGGGGACAGGACCGCTGCCCATCTGCCACCTGGGGAATTACGGGGTGCGATTATGAATAAAGCACAGGTCACCCACCCGCTGGCCAGGGGATGCATCCGTAGGACTCCCCATAACGCAACACTGGCGCCATGGGGAGCGCTCTCCTGCAGCCCGAATAAACGCGGCCACCCTGCTCTGCCCTGCCTGCTGCACCAGCGAGCGTCCGAGCCGACGCAGATGTTGTGGCTGGTGGAGGCCTGGGCTCCTTGGAGCTGGACTCTGGCGCTTTATGTCCATTTCCCTAGCAGAAGGCAGAGGACAAGGGCAGGGCAGCGGCGCTTAAACCACTTGGCTCTCCAGATCTTTATTGCTGGCAATGAACAGAGAGGCTGCAGCTTGATCTCAGAGGCACTAGCCAGCAGAGAAATCCCCTTTTCACCTCCCACACTGCTGCAGAGCCACAAGCAGCAGCAGCAAAGCCCTCAGCTTTTCCAGCCCGTCCCGTGCGCATCAGCACCCGAGGAGCTCGGCAGCCCCACACCAGCACGGCGCTGAGAGCCGCACGGCACGGAGCTGCTGCCGGCTGGAGGGCAGTGCCAGCACGGCTCAGCTTCAGCCGGCGGAGCCGCGGCAGCGTTAACGAGGCCCTGCTAATTCAGAAGGATGGGAAGAGCGAGCAGAGGTCAGCGGCTGCCTGCAGACTGCCCCGGTGATTTGCCGCAGCCACAGCAGCCTCCACGCACAGGTCGCTGTCGGAGATGCCCTGTCGGGAAGCCACCTGCGGTGAGACCGCAGCTTTGCTGCGTGTCTGGGTTCACAAACCTCAGTCGTGACCCAGAACGACGGCTGCTGTTCAGGGATTTTTCCAGCAAACCCCATCAGCCCAAACGGCACACGGCTGGGAGCGAGCAGGGGCTGTTACGGGGCCACCACGTCCTCGTTCCCCTGCCTACACCGGGCTAAGCCAGGTTAATCCACAACGTGGTGGGGAAAAAGAGAGGGGTTAAACAGTAGCGGCCTAAACTGCGGCACTCTTCCAAGGTACATCCAGGCACCTAAATCCATCACAGCACAACCCTCCTGTGGAGACCGCGAGGATTGTCGTAATCCAATTACCCCCTCCTTCCCTGCGCCCATTCATCAAAAGCAGCCGATGACCCGACAGTTTGCCAAAAAAAACCACCACGAAGGGCAGTTCTCACGTCTCGGAGCTACAGCCTCGCACGGCTGCGTGCCCAAGTACTGCTGCCTAATTAACAACCATTTCATGCTCCGAAAGTTAATATTTCAACCAGAAGGACCAGAGGCTGCCTCGCACTGGCTGCCAGCTTCCCGGCTGCCGGGGAGCCTGCCCAAGGCAACAAACCCTGGCTCACCCCAGCCCCCCTGCCTTACAGCCACACCTCCCCTGCGAGCAAGCCCTGCTCCACTGACAGCCACGGACCCAAGGAGAAGGGATCGTCCCGCCCGGGGTTACTGCAGCCACCCCACGTTTGTCACCGGGGATGTACGAGGTGCCCCCGAGAGCCCCGGAGCAGTGCCCCAGGTGTGCTGGGTCCTCGGGGCAGCATCGCCTCCTCCATGGCTGGCTGCTGCTGGTGCCATCCTGCACAGCCAGACAGGGGAGCCCCGGGGGGAATTTCCTCCTCGGGAGGCTCAGAGCAGCCTGCTGCAGCAGATTGTGGGGAGCAGCACGACCCAAGGCAGCCGGCAGAGGAAGGCCGGGCTGCCCGGACCCACCTCACATCTGCAGGATGTCGCCCACCTGGGTGTCGCGCCATCTGCCAAGCAGGGGGGTGAGCTCCGAGGGCTTTGAGTCTTTTACAGGGAGAAGGATTCTGACGGCGTCACTGCCAGCTCGTCCCTGTGTTGCAGCAGATGTTAATGAGAAAAATACGGGATGGAAATCTAAAGGAACCCATTGAAATCTAAAGGACAACCCCATCTGCACTCAGCGACACAAAAACCCAGCCCCATGCAAACTTTTGGGGCCTTTGGTCGCTGCTTTCCACCACCTGATAGCCTAAACCAACCTGCCACGGTCTTGCACCCAAACCCCCACTGCAGCGAGGGGCATCTTCCTAAGGTCAGTGCCCTGGGAAGTTCCCCTTTCAAGGTGACTCCTCAAGCTGTTGAGAGCAAACATCTGAAGGATTTTCCCTTGCAATAATAATAATCCTGCGGAGATTTACCTAATCTCCGAGTGACTCACTCGCCTGCCTGGATCCCCTGCCCTAATTACGGTAACGCTCCTCAGCCTCTTGCTTATCGCATCTCCCTGCGCAGCCACAGTTCACGTCGGACCATTCCAGCCTGTTTTGCTGCTTCTCCAGACCTGGAAACAATCCGTCCTCCCTACTGGTACCTCCCAAAACCCAGACGGGCACACAGCATCCCCTTGCCAGGCTGGTTCCTGCAGAGCTGGGCTTTCCACGGGGCTCCCTGGCTGCTGGACCACAGTGGCGTGGCGAAGCAGCCCCTCTGCTGATGTGGGGTATTTGCCCGGCGTGGCATCGGGATCGCCCTTCTCGTGCAGGAGCCAGCACCTGGAAACCTTCTGATCTACGTGGGACCTCAGGCAGACTCGGATGAACCATCATGAGGCACAGAGTTCGTTTATCAGCACTCCAAATCCCTTCTCCATTATTTCCTAATCCCTTCTGGGAAGGGACAGCCGTGCCTTTCCTCTCCCCTCCAGTTCTCTCCGCTGCGGATCATCTCACCGCAAGCGACAAAGTACTCCAAGTGCTTCAAACACCAGCAAATCCTTCACCATGGTAACTCATCCAGTGCCTCCCGGCCCTGGATCTCAGGTGACTTGTGAATCCTCCTGCTAGGGGCAACTCACTCTGCCTCAGGCGCCTTCTGCAGGAGCAGAAACCGCCAGTGATGAAGCTGTCTTCAAGGCAGGAGATGAACGCTGAGCAGGGACCAAACTGCAACCTGCCATTCCCCCGTAGCAGAGCCCCCCCCAAAGCGATAGGCGTTAACGCTTGTTCGCTCGACACGAACCAAACGTGGCCGAACTCCCAGAAGAAGCTGCTGAAGCCAAGAAATTAGCAACACTCCGAGAAGAAGCATATGTTTATATGCATAACAGTGAATCATCTTACAATAGTTAGCAGCACGCAGGAAAACAAAGGGAAAAATGCCCTCATCCCTCCTGCTCGCAACAAACCCTACCAGGGATGGGGCTGGAACATGACCGGGGGTCTATCGAGGGCAGGGTGGCTCCTTCCAGGCTTCGTGGTGGGGACGATCGGACATGCGATGGACAAGTTCTTCCCATCCTACCACACACATCTTTTAGAGACAGAGAAGGTAACACTGCGGGTTGAAATCAAGGACCATGGAGCCCTGTGTTTGCAGCCATCACCTCCTCGCCACGGGCACATCTTCCTCCCCAGGCACGGGACAAGGCAGGGCTCAAGCCTCGTGCTGGGGCCAGCTCAAATGAAGCCTTGGTTACCTACGGCACTGCCGGGCGGCCTCTTCCCCGCGTCCTCACTTCCACGGTGCCTTTCCAACCTCATTCTTTCACTCACTGGCAAAAACAGGTCACCATCTGCTCTCCCTCCTGACTCTGGCTAAATGACAGCGCCTGCCTCTGCAGGAGATAAAGCAACCACTCTGCAAAGCCTTCCCCAGCGCGCTCCGGGGAGCGCAGAGATTTCCTTTCCCCTAGCAGATGACCACCAAGGACACCGGCACGGGGATGATCGCTGTCACAAGGAGGCCTGCAGGCTATGAAATAATGACCGAGAAAGTCTGCCACTTTCATCAGCATGCCCCTGGGAGATGGCAAATCTACAGTTTCCACCTGCAAGGCAGGAATTCAGCCCGCTCGACTTGCAGCTTTTATTTTCTGTCCCGAAGCCCGCAGACACCTCCTCCTGCGGCCTCCCTGCGCACACCGTGCCGACACGAAGCGCCCCAGCAGGCAGGTGATGGGCACGGACAGCACCCCGGTGTGCCCATCCCTGCAGCCAGCCTCCTAGGAAGGGACCGGGGGGGTTAACGCGCCCCTCTTTTGAGCAGGGAAGAAATCAATAGGCAGCAAGCAACAGAA
Organism: Stictonetta naevosa; assembly: GCA_011074415.1. Lineage (NCBI taxonomy): Eukaryota > Metazoa > Chordata > Aves > Anseriformes > Anatidae > Stictonetta > Stictonetta naevosa. Next base: position 5,769,256 of record CM021719.1, read on the forward strand.
ACCAACATCGCTGATCCACAGCACGGGTTGCACGCTTGTGAGAGATGAACCAAAGGACCCTCTTCTTCCCAGACAGGAAGGGCACAGAGACTATAATCTGAATTTTTAACCTCATGGCCCGCCGGCAGGTCTCTAACTCCTGGATCCCGAGCATTCAGCTGTGAGCTGAGGTCCAGAGCAGCCCACAGACCCCGCCGGCCACTGCGCCAAGGCAGGAGGCAGCAGAGCAGGGCACGAGGGTCTTCCCCTTCCCCGCCAGGATGGGACACACACGGCAACAACCACTGCAGAGGGAAAGAGCCGCTCGGCCACCACAGGACGAGCTCCCCCTACAGCACCCAGCTCCGCCGTGCCGAAGCCTAACCCGACGCTCCCGGCCCTCCACCTGCCCTTCCCCGGGCTGAGCCAGCCCCGAAATTCACCCACAGGTCCTGCGCTCCTCCTCGCAGCACCGCTCCGCATCCATCCCTGCATCCCGGTGCAGCTGCGGGTTGCCACGGCAACGGGCTGTTTGGAGGAAGGAGGGTTTATTATCACTTTCTCTATTGAATAAAACCTTGGATGAAATTTTGTTTTCTCCCCGCTGATGCAAAATGTCACGGATTTGTTTCTGACCCCGCTGAAGCTCCCTCTGTATTTATAGATTATCCAGGCCAACTTTCAAAGCAGATTTTCTGCTGCTACCGGGGGAGTGCAGCGCACACACGTAGCCAGGGCAGTGTCTGAATCCCCATTAACAACTCGCCTGAGCCCTGGGGTAAGCCACAGAGAGCAGCATCCTGGAACAAAGCTTGTCTGGACACTTCCCAAACGCTCAGCAAACACGCTAGCTGTTGTTAATTAAATGGCAATCAGCTGTCTCCGAGAGAAAAAATAAAAAAGAAAACTTTCCTACAGACGCAGGGGTCCCTGGGATTAATCCTGCAAGGTGCAGAGCACTTGCTGGCGAGCGCTCCCACGTGCTCCGCAGCAGCCCGCAGGCTGCAGAGCTACAAACGCCCAGCACCACGTGAGCTGGGCCCTCCGGCTGCACCGCAGAAATGCAGAGCAGCAGGTTTATGAGTCAGTTTTAGGAATGTGAGAAAACTGGGTAGGAAAAAGCTCAACAAATTGCAGATTTTTTTTTTTTTTAAGCTCTGTGTTGCGGTGCCAGGGACCCTTTCCGTGCAGACCAGCTCCCCTCGCTTCAAAAGCTCTCCAGAATGCATTCCCACCGCGCCTGCAGACTGACGGCCCCTCCAGCACGTCCTCTGAATACAGTGTGACTTGAGAAACGCCCCGGAGTTTTTAAGTAGGATTTTAGGAGTCAGTAGGGAAACAGGAGCACAGAAACAGGGCCTCCCTCGCTGGCTTCCCTTCCCCAGAGCTGAGGCTCCCAGGAGCCAGCAGCGACCGTGGGGCGCGGGCTGGGGGCAGCTGCGAGCAGGGCACCCTGCGCACGGTGCAGCCAGCCGGGCTCCCCGGCCTCGGGAACAGCTCCAGAGGTGAAAGTCCCCTTTTACTGCTGCCTCGGCGCACGCTCGGGCAGAGCCCTTCCCGGAAAAGCAGGCAGAGCCTAATAAAAACCTCAGGTTTCACCCCCACCGGGTTTTCGCGAGTGATTTGCAGAGGAGCCCGCAGGGGCCCAAGCTGCTGGCAGCCGGGTGCCCTCACCTCCGGCCCCCTGGGGCTCCGATGGTGCCCAAGCATTGCCGGGGTAAATCCCAGGGGCACAGGAGGGCAATGCACAAGGGGAACGTGCCATTTGCTCTTAGCGAGGCGAGGCTGGGGCTCAACCAGACGGCAACAGCTCAGCTGAACACTACAGTCACATCCACCGTTAAAAGCGAAGGTGTCTGAGCCCCTCTCGGCTCAACGCCATTTGGGGCCACAACGAAGGAAAGTTACAATCGGGGGCTGGGCTCTGCCACCCCCACCCCCACCTCGCTCCTCTTAGCGAAAGCATCCCGCTAAGGGACACCCGGAGACCCTGTCACGCTCAGCCGGGTGACAAACGCGTCCCGTCCCCCCGGGACCGCAGCGAGGCTGCGCGAGGCCGGCAGCAGATGGGGAAGTCGGGCTGCAGCTGAACCGGGAGCAGCGGCTGTGCTGCTGGTAAGCACAGAACAGAGCTGCAGCGCTCACACAGGCCGCGATGTCACCCGGCCTACGGGGGATGGATTACATTCCTAATTACGCTCCGAGTCTAAGGGCAACAAAGGCAGCCAGGCTAACGCACCTTTGATCCGCAGCACGCCTCCCGTGGCTCGCGAGGGGAGATTTACAGAGATCAAGCCCCGGAGAAGTCAGCAGCCCGGCAAAATGAAAGGGAGACCTCGAAAGCTCGCCTCTAGCTGCAGCACCATCCAGGGGGCCACCCTGCGAGGATCTCACTGCGCAGGGAAGGGCGGATGGATGCCATCGGAGCGCGCCGTGGAGCCCCATGGGCGCGGAGCTGTGCCGCGCACAGACCCTGCGGGGAACCCAAGGGCTGCACGTGTTTGAGATGTTATAGCCAAGATTTAGGAGGTCACCGGCGTCGGCGTTTGCCCTTGAAACCCCCTTGTCAAGGGAGTACGATTCGTTTCCTGCCCAGGCATCCATCTAAAATCCCTTCTTTGTCTCGCACCAAATGTGAAACTCGCGTTAGATCGACACCCCTGGTGTTTTATGACCCCTTCTCACTGGAGAGGCAGCGCTGGCTTCCCCGTGAGCAGGAGAAATTCCCTCAGCCTTTAGCTCTGACAGCCATTCTCATCTGTTTTCTGCCTCAGCTACACAGCGAACGGGAGGAGACTGGAGTTTATAATCCAGGCTTTATGAAGCGTGGCGATAGGACACGATGATGGAAGGGCGGCGACGGGACGGCGTTCAGAGGCAGCGCTCAGCGCCCCGTGCACCAAGCACCCTGCCAAACGCCGGCTGGGAAATCACAAGGCTGCAAATCCATTTCTTCCCCTGGTCGTGGGAGGTCCCGAGGAGGCGAAGATTTAACGCCGCTCCCTTTCTACCCCGTATTGATCAGCTATCGGTGCTGCGGAGCGGCAGAGAGCTCCATCAATTAGGAAGACGTTCCCCGCTGCATTAAGCGCTGCAGACAGCAGCCCTGAAAGGCTGACTCAAACTGCAATTGCTTTCTGTGTTATTGCATTTTCAATACGAGGCTGATCTCTAAGAGGCCACATTTATCCTCCTCGTCAAAAATTGCTAACCGGATGAAGGACAGCCCCAGCAGGCAGACAGCAAGGGCACCGCAGCGAGAGCTGCAGACAGCTCCGGGGAGACGGGACGGAGCCGCAGGCAGCGTTTGCTCGCCCTACGGACGTGCCCAGCACAGGAGCAGGGGCCCCTCTCGGGGCTGAGAACTCCCCCAGTTACAAAGCATGGGGCAGGCAGGGCCAGGCAATGCCTCCCGAGGAGTCAAGAGAAAATCTGGGGGAAGAGGAAGGTCGGGAAGCAGCACAGAGAGTGTAGCTGGCGCACACAGAGAAGTGTCCCGAGAAACAGTTTGGGTATCCCAGGCTCTGGGAAGCGCTGAGGCCAGTGACGTGTGTCCTTTCAAAGCAAGGGGAGAGGGACAGCTACGGATCCCACCTCAAAGCTCAGACTGTCAGCAGGATGACCTGACCGAGCTCCCATGCTTTGCAGGAAACCAGAAAACCAAAGGTGGGGCCTCAGTGGGCGGCAGCAGCCAGTGCAGACTGCCAGAGCCGCTGGAGAAAGGCCGAGATATTCCTCCTCCAGCTCGCCGTTACCACCTTGCTGCCAGAAGAGACCACGGCCACCACCAGGCACCACGGATGCCGCAGTCGCTGCCTCCTGGGGGCTGCCCGTCCTCGCCCAGACCCGAGTCATTCCCATTTGGCTTCCATTCAGAACCGGGGCTCGTGCCCAGGCCACGAAGCAGAACAAGGCACGGGGCAAAGGGCACGAGCAGCTCTGCGCCCACCCCGTGCCCACCATCCGAGCGCCGGTGCTTGGGAGGGAAGGGGCAGCTCCGCTCCTGCGGCTGCTCCGCAAGCAGCTTCCACTGAAGGCATCTGCAGAGCTCCAAGCTGGATGGAGCAGGGGAGGGTGCTCAGAGGAGGCAGGGCGGAAATCTGCTGGAGTGCTTTCTGGTGCCTTGATCTGCCGAGGCAGGCAGCACGCCCGCAGATCACGGAGACGGTAAAACAAACCCACTCGCTGTCTAGCTGAGAGGCATTTCTTTCATGCTGCAGCAACTGCTTCCTCTAATCAGCTCATTGCTGAGGCCACCAGACAACAGAACGTGTTTGCTCCCCAAAACACGGAGCTAATTTCAATCGGTCTGAAGGTGGAAGACAGCCCGTGTTATCCCAGAGGCCAGGACCATGGGAACTGCCAGGTACCCCTTGGAGCCTCCCCTGGTCAGGGCTGGATTTCTCCATCCCCCAGGTTTCTGAACCAGCGAGCGCTGCTGCCGCAGGGAGAGCTGCCCCCGACCTCGCTGAGCGAGCAGAGCCCTGCCTGGGTGCAAGGTGATGAAGCCCAGACCCGTTTGTACTCCACTGGACCCCCCCCTCTGCCTGGCAGCACAACAGACGGTGGGGCCTCTCCTGGAAATCGAGGCTGAGCTGAACGCTCAGCACCTGCTCTGCTCAGCAGAAATGCTGAGCATTCAAACTCCTGCAGCTACGCCCTCCTGCTGGGAATGGATTTGGCCACGGTGCTGGTTTGCTGGATGGTGCTGAGCAAGGTCTCACCCAGGTTTATCCAAAGGGAGGTGCAGGAGCATCTCTTCGCAAGCCCTGAGCTCCCCCAGCTTGGGAGGACAGCCGTGCTCTGCAGGCTGCAAACCCCAGGAGCTCCGAGGCAGCTGGGCAGCAGCTTGGTGTCAGGAGGCTGACAGCTGGTCACATCACAGTACGACACTGCAGTGGAGATGAGCAGGTTTGCTTTTGGTTTTTTAATCATAAAAGTTTAAGGAAATTGGTTTTTAAAGCTCACAGATTGGAGCTGGGCTGATTTTTGAGCCCTGCCACGATTCTGTCACACAGGACTGGCAATTTCTTCTTCATTTTCTCCACAATCCCTCTAGAACAGAGCACAGCACATTTCCCTAATTCACATTATCAGCACAATTTGCCTCATGAAAGACAGAAGGACCATCTGAGACCAAGAGGAAAGCTGTTGCCCTTCGGGTTTTCCCCTCGCAGGCTACATTGTGCCTCTGCTTTCAGACTCCTGCCTCAGAGCCACACACAGTTTGAATCCGCTGCCCAGAAAATGAACGGTACATGCAAAACTCTGGAAGAGCAGAAAATCTATTCCCTTCCTCGGCTTTCAGACGCCGTGGATAATTGATACATGACTCCATGAGATAAAGAAATAAACCATTCTTCTTTCTGGAGGCCCCTTCTGCCTCTGCCTCTCTGAGCTGGGTAGCCTTTGACCTTGAGTTCCTGCATTAATGCCTGCACACAGCCAGACAGGGATATCACACACGCACTCGGCTCATCTCCTGGGGTTTCGCTTTCTTCTGCCCCTGAATAATGGCAGCTTTGTCCTCCAGTAAATGAAGGAGCAGCCAGTTTATTGCAGGCCCAGCTTGTTCGCAAAGATAAACTCAGTGAAAAATGTCACCTGCTGATTTGATCCACCCCGTGTGCCACTTTAGCAGCTGCTCCAGCCCCAACACCCATTATCATCAAACAGGTGGAATAATAGGAGTGTACGCAGCCTATATACATAAACATGAGAGCCGGGGGAAAGATGGCATTTCATCTCCCAGCCCTGCAGGCCTGGCTCGGTGAGCTGCTTTGTTTAGGAGTGACAACAGCCTAGACTGACAGGAAAGCTTCCTCCTTGCTCCCCGGGCGCTGCAACAGCCAGGGGCAGAACTCACGGGAGGTGGACACCGGGGCCACCGCAGGAAGCTGAGCCCGGGGCACCAGGGCAGCATCCCCAGCAGTGAGGGCCGAGGGAAGTGCTGGCAGAACTGCAGAGCTGTCCTGGACTTCAGTCCTGGAAGAGCTCAATGCAGGTCTGCACTGGGAGGCACCGGCGGGCTCTGGCAGTTATTAGACAGATGTGGGACAGGGGAAGAAAGAAAACAGCAAGTGCTGCTCACAAAATAGCTGCCCAGAACCGCCTCCCATCTCAGCTCTCAATGAAAGACTCGATTCTGGGAGCACCAGAATTCATTTAAAGCCATTTTCAAACAAAGGCAAACGGTTTAATTCTGCTGCCCTTTGGCAACTCTGCTTTGATTTCTCACTGAAGTCCCAAAATAAATGGAAGGCTTGGATTCAGCTCCGCAGAACGCAAACAGGAAAGCCGGCTGATAAATTACCTTTGCAGACACGAAGGATTCACCTGGGACAGTGCTATTACCTAGTAACCAGGAAGCAACCGCGGGTTATCGGCGTCACATCTCGCTTGTGCGAGCGCAGCTTTCACCTCCGCTGCGAGTGTGTGGGAGACACCAGCGCTCTCGGTACTCCCAAAGCAGCTCCGGCAGCCTCAGCCGTGGGGCCATGTCAGAGCAGTCGCAGCAGCAGCGGCAGCTTTCTGAGACTCGGCAGCTATCTGCAGCCCTCCTAGGGTGTTTAAATTTACTGTCATCATTAAGGACAAAGACGCGGATGTCAAACGCGAGGCGTCCTGTAATGGATTTAACGCGGGCTGGAGAGGAGTTAACTGAAATGCAGAGCATTCGTCTTGCTTTAAGTAATTATCCTTGCAGGAGGAATACTGCTACCAAAAGCAAGTCTGCTGTAATTTCTGACACCTTCCTCCTGACCCCTCTCCTATTTAAAATTTCTGGCTGGTTTTACAGAAAGGAAGGCAAGACTGGCTCATTAATGAAGGTACAAAGAATAACGACGGTAGGTTGGGATGGAGTCCGCACGGTAATCAAAACACGGCTTTGTAGTTAGCACCGAATTCCCGCTGTCTCAATTACGTTTGTGGAGCCTACCCCGCGCTGCACGCAGCTCTGCTGTGGGGAGACTTTTCTTTGTGCCTTATTGGCTGCACGGAATGGTACTGTGAAAGCAGTTTCCTTGACAACATTTTTTTTAATGGAATATTTTTTTCTTGCCCGGCTCCATGGCCACAAGATCAGGCCCGACTTTGAATCCTGGCTGCAAAGACATCGCGAATACGAATGAGTGCCACACACCAAGGAACACCCCAAAAACCTGCCAAGGGGCAGGGCCGCCGTCCCAAGCAGCCCACAGACGAGGGTGGTAAGAGATGAAATAGTTGCAAAGAGCCACTGTGATTACCATAAAGTTGTGCATTTTGTGGCTTTTCCTGCAGATTTGACACCATTTCGCTACCGTTCGTCTTGTTTTCAGCGTACAGGGAGGAGAGGAGGGAAGAGAGCTGCCCCGTAAGCACCAGGCCGAGCTGTTCCAACAGTGGCCATGCAGCAGGCGCCCCGCATACGACACACCCCAGCTGCTCCTCCAAGGCACCGGCCCCCCGTCTCCGGGCAGCCCAGGAGTTCGACCTGCATTTCATCTCCCCTGCGCCTGATCCGACAGCCGGAGAGCCGCTGCGTGCCTCACTGCCCCCGGGCAACAAAAAAAGCACACGTTAGAAGCGGTGACGGATCTCCCAGCAAAGCAGATGCTCCCCTCCCTGCCAAACGCTGAGTGGTGGGACTGAAGCGTTCTGCGGGAACACACAGATCCCAGCATCGCTCCCAGAGAAGCAGGAGGCTCGCCCGCACCCCTGGAGCTTTGCTCTGCTACCCAAAGCTTGCAGGCAGCGGGGGTGAGCAGCTCAGGGAACCACAGGTCAACAACCTGCTGCAGCTGCGTGAACGTTTCCCTCCAGCCCGATGGGTTCTGCCGTCCTTTTCTCTAGGGAAATTTCTTATTTCAGTCCTAAAGCTGTTTATATTCCACAGAGGAACGTCCTCTCCCTTTTAGTGCTTAAAATTGAAATTTGGAATCGAAATGGCAGTAAATCGCCAACAAAGCAGCACAAGACTCGGGCTGCATACAGAATTGTCTGCAGAAGGCACCCCAAAGCACCGAGTGTAGTGGGTTGGAATAACCAGCTCAGCAAGACCGTGCCACCCAGCAAGCTAATAATGATCCAACAGCCCTTCGGATAACAACAAGGACAACACAAAACAGAAACAAAACAGTAGCCCAGGAAGGTCAGCAGCTCTGCACGCACGGCCTTGCCAAAGATAACGCAAGGGCTTTCTGAATATGATCTCAGCCAGGGGATCGTGCTGTGCTCTCCATTCTCTGCAAAACACTGCAGATGTAAGTAGCTCCAGCTCCCCTGCCTTGCTGGGGGCAGGGGGCCTTTCACAACATCGCATCCTCCAGCTCCCTGCGTGCGCATCCCCTCAGGGCGCTTGTCAGGGAGAGAATCCTTTCAGTAAAGGACTCCAGTCATCCGCATTCAGCCAGCCTTCCCACCCTGCCTCCCACCGAAGTGGCTTCAGGAACCAAAGAAAAACGTCCTGGACCAGATTCACCCCCTCCGTTGGCTCCTCGTGCAGCCCTAGAGGAGCCGTGTTATTACTCAGCGCATTTGGTTTCCCTCACTGGACAGAGAAGAAGTAATTCCTTACCTGTTTCTTCTTCCCCCGCGAGCTCTTCTAATTCATCCGCAGGCTTGGATCAGGGGTTTTCCTCTGGTGTTGACTCTCGGTGTCCCTCATTTGTCTCCATCTACAGAGTTAAGCCCTGTAAGAAAGGGCACAGACATAGGCACCTCAAATTCTAGCTACCCTGCCAGCAGCCACTGCCAAAACAAAGAAGCTTCTCTAGCAGCCTCTAAATCTCACCCATGGCTGTTTCCTCAGGAGGCAAGCTCCTTGCCAGTCACAGGAGCGCTCAGATGCTCAAGTTCCCTGGGAGCACGCCCCTGAAACGAGGCTCTGCTCAGCAGACAAAGCGCCCAAGCCCAGAAGTGAAGTTCCTGTGCTGGATGGCCTGGAGGCAGCTTTCAGCATCTGCACCACCTTCCTGGTCAGGTAACCAGCAACTCTGTGAGACGGCCTCGTCTCCTGTGTGTGCGCTCTCCTACCGACCAGCAGGAGCAGGACATGGACCAAGTACACGGCATGAAAAGCCATTAAGGGGTCACTTGCATCACTCCCTGGGGACAGTGATTTAAGTTCTGACCAAGCAGGCAATGAGAACAAGGAAGGTCCTAGGCCTCAGCTCCTCTGGGGTGGGATTTTTGTTTGTTTGTTTTCAAACTGGGGATACAAATATTTAACACAGGACTACCATGGAAAACAATGGCCATATAGCTCTTGGACAGTGGAAAACAAACGGTGTTCCAGCTACACCTGTGAAAAGCATCATTTTGTCCCTTTGGGGCAATCCGCTCGCCAGAGCCTAGCAACACACTACTGAGCTCAGCTGCAAACAGCTGTGTGCTCCAAGTGCCTCAGCTTCAGCAGCCTCCCGGCTTTGTTGGGGAGCATCACAACCCACAGCCAGTACTCCCACCACCTTTAGCAGGTACACAAACGTTTTCTTCTAGAATTGTGCTTCTGTAATAGCGTACAGCCATGACTCCTACAGCTTCTTTACCAACACAGATACCCCACTCTGCTTCTTCTCAGAAGCACCATCTGAAGTCACATAAATGTGTGCAATGCAGTTACCTCCAGTTAGAGGAAGTATTAGTATCTGAACTTGCCCAGATGTGAGCGAAAAGAACTATCAAGAGAAACAAGTAACTCACACAGGAATATCTCAATTCCAACGAAGCACGTCACTTCTTTCCATACTGACTAGCCTTTGGTTAACAAGCTGTTTTACTTCTGTGCACAGCAAGCAAAAGGGTAAAAACCTTCAACCAAGAACTTGGTGTTAAAAAACAAGACAAAACTACACAAAGACATCCTCACAGAAAGGGGAGATGAAAGCTGACAGTTACTGCTTTCAGCCTTACGGCCAAAGTGGTTTATCATCTCACTGCCAACAGGGACCAAAAATTTGTTCTAGTACACTAGTGGGAAAATCTGATAAATACTAGAAACACGATGCCGATTTGCAAGTAACATACTTCTTTCATGGCAGCAAAGCAAAGCTGATTGGATTGTTGTCTGTGAAGCCCAGAAAATAGCACCTTAGTGTCACTTAAATAAATTATGCACATCAGCTCGGTGGCATTCCTCTACCAAAGAGGGGAACTGACTGGGATCCAGGACTCCAGAAACTCGCTCATTGTTACCCCAGAACAATAACCCAATTCAAACCCTGCCAGGTGACACGGTGTCTAGTCTTGTCCAGGGCACAACAGTACGTTTTGCAACAAATCTTTGCCTGTTCTCAGGAACGTTAGCAGGAATTATTTTCTTTATAAATATATAAATATATATTTTAAAAAGATACGTTTACATGTTTTTGTGTTTTTAAACAGGTAATTTGAAAGAAAGCGGTTGTCTGCAGTATTGCTCTGTTCTCAGAAGTGGAACAGTGTTTCCCAGTAGTTACGGAGCCACCAACCAGTTCAGACCGTGTAGCATTGAATGACGCCTAGGGACACACGGGGCACGGACAAACTTGTCCAAAGGCCTTTACAGATGAGACCATAGAAAAACATTTAGCATTAATGACCTGCAATAAATTCATTAAGAGCCAGAGGGAAGAGACATTTTACTGCAAGAACTTTATTGCACTACGTTCAAGTGCTGAACCAAATATCGTGCCTACTGGACATCGGTCACAATTACGTTCCCCCGTTTGTGTCTATGCTGCATGACAGCCTGCACTTTTCAGTATTTTTTCCTCAGTTAAGGCTGCAGAGTCACGGTATATAATTAGTACATTATAAATCAGAGTAAAACTAGGGGGAAGAATGCAAAGTTATACATACAGCATGTAAAATATATATATTTTTTAATTGATCTTCAGAAGAGCTTGGGGTTTTGTTTTTAATCCAGCTCCACACCTTCCCCTCCAATCAAACTTCTGTCAAATTGGCTTAATCTACCAGTATTTCACTTTACTAAGAACACCCATTTTGATTTTCAGAAACAGTTAGAGCATTAGCTTCTAGTTTGTGAGACGAAGGTAAAAGCCAGAATTAGATACTCCCAGCATCATCTACCTTCCCCGTGGACTCAAACATTACCAGATACGTTATTTCCCTAATGTAGGCATTGACATCACAAACACTTTCTCGTCTCTTATCTATTAAAGAAATCAGAAACGTTACACATCTTAAAAGGAGGAAGGAACTTAGTACAATACAACTTGAATCAGGTGCAGACTGAGTGTTGTGGAGTGCAGTTTTCTAGCCACGGACCCCAGAAGAGGTCTATCAGCACATCTGTAAAATGAGGGGCTTGACAAGTACCATTATTTGCTTAAATTTATAAAATCCCTTCCAGGAATAGAATTCTAGAAGTCCATTACTTGTTTTCTGAAAGGGTTTGTGCAGTTAAGCTGTGCATTAAAAACTGAACTCTAGAACAGGAAGAAATCCCGGGAAGGCAGTTCGTTCAGCCAGCAGCTGAGGTATTGGTAGAAGGCGGGTACCAGTCTACACCTACTACAGGCACAGACAAACAAAAGCCTTTGGTGCTCCACAGCAAAGTGTCACAGGAGAGTATGACCCTAGCCCTGTATTCAAAGCCTTTAGTTGCTGGATACTACAACGTCAACTCGAAAGCATGAGGTTGCTACTGGGGCAGGGCACGAAGTTAACGTCTGTTTGGTAGAACTAGCCTGGCTGAAACTGCTTCATAGAGGCTGTAAAATGACTTGCCTTGATTAATTCACAGACATCATCAATGGCCTTACAGAGAACATGGTGCCAAGTCCGCACTCCAAAATCAGCGTGTTTACGGTCTGCCAATGGTAAATGCATGATAGGCATGTTGGTGTGTAACTAGAGATTCTCCCTCCAAAAGAGCCTAATAAAAAAATAACAAGGCAATCAGTGGTTAAACTGAACTGTACATGAGGGCTAGTCTGGGGAAAGACCCACACTAGGCCTTTCTTCGTGGACAGCATTTGTGTGCATACTATCTTTACACCTCATATACAATACAAATAAGACCCTCCCCCCAAATCCTGATTTACTGTGTTCAGAAAGGCAGAGAAATCTGGACAGCAGCAAAGAGCCTTTTCTTCTTCCTTATGAGAGGTAAGTTGATCTCAGTTCCTTGTCTGAATTGCCCCTTGCTCACCTAGGACACTTTTGAACGTCAGTCTTCTGCCAGGATAGATTTTCTATCTAACAACAGAAAGACAATTAACATTTCAGCCAAATTCTTTGGAGAAATAAGATTTAGACACACACACAAAATCACACGCACATGCACACACACAAACGCACACAGAGTTAAAATCACTGTTTCCCACCAATCTGAAAAGGCCTTTAGGAGATTCACCAAAGATATCAGACAATGAGTCTTCTGTTAAAGCCCACCAGGAAGTTTCTCACACCTGCAGAGTCTGAACACCATGTAGACATGTAACACAAACATCACCAAATCTCTAGAATGCCCAGGCTGGGCTTAAGGCTGTCAGACTGCTCCCATACAGCAACAGAGGCTTCTCCTCCTGTCTGTCTGCCAGCTCTCAGAAAGGTTTAAAAAAAGGCAACTCTGTTTAAAAGAGTCCTATTGGAATTAACGCATCAGGCCCTAATCGTGGGGTACTTTTCTCAAATCAAGAAAATAGTTTCTGCACAAGCCAATGCTCTGCTGGTTTTCCTTAGACATAAAATTTACTTTATTTCTTTTCTTAAAAAGTTAAAAATACAGAAGGTTCAGAAACTGATTTTCTTTTCTCCTTGCAGATGTTCAAACTGCAGCTTAAGGAGAAAACAATCCTTCACTGAAATGCTTCTCTTAATTTTTTTTTTATTTTTTATTTTTTCCAATCATCACCACCATTAGGACAGAGGTTGAGGAGCATTGACTCCACCACTAATTTGATGACGTAGTTTGATTCCAGATTCACATTTCCAGGTGCCAAGAGTCCAGAAAACAGCCATGCTAACTTCTGCCTTCGTTTGAGATTTTCTATTGAACACAGCAGTGACCGTTGGCATCTCTGAAGCGTAATCGCATCTTAGGTCGGTATTTCTCAAGGTAAAGCAGCTGTTTGGAATTGAAAGCTCCCCTCCTTTTCCTAAAACAAACAGAATGAAGGCTAAAATCAATGGAAAATGTACTGCTTCAATCACCAAAAATGTTCTAACACAGATTAGTCCCCATTCCAAAGCTTTTCTGTATCCATAAAACAGTATTTTGGCATCCGTTGACACTCTGAGGAAAGAAACCAGAGCAGCACATGCAGCTCATTACCTACGTGCCAATATTGAAATCAAAATCCCATTAGCAAATTTCAGCATATTTTCTTGGATTGGGAGAGTTTATTTCCAGCACCAGCAGCAGTCACTGAACACCACAAGGTCACCCTTTCCTTGCAGACGCATGTGCTACTTGTATTAGCTAAGTAAGACCATGGCAGTTAGAAATATATAAGAAATGCTCAGAAAAGAACTTCTCAATGTGAAAGGTACTGTAACTGGGAACATAAAAAGCAATTTAAAAAAAGGAAAAGTTCAGAAAAATCTGTTGACATCAATATAGTTTACAAAGATAACTGGAGACCCTGGGAATCCATAAAAGGATGAATTGCTTTTTTGACAAAGCTCATTCAACATCAATCTTACCTGCTGGGCTTCATTTCAAGATCTGATGTTATTGCTAAACCAACAGGGCTCTGCATTCTCATCCTTTACCAGTTTTGCTATTTTCCAGACAAGGTGGCTGCTGACATTTCCTGAGTGGATAACGCACTCATGCGCAACGCCTGTAGGAGTGCTGATGCTCACCTACTTGCTGGAGAAATCGAGCTGCTTGGGGGTCCAGACTCACTAGATTTATTATTATTTTTTTTTGAGTGAGGAGCAATTAGACAATGTCCAACTCCAGATACAATTTTTACAGCCCTAGCCTAGACTGCCTCCCCCTCCGAGTCCATAAGCTTTGGGTCTGAGTCCAATGGCTTAATATATAAGCCCGGATTTAAAAAAAGGAGGAGGGATATCATTTTTTAATCCTCATCTTGACACAGAGAAAAAGGGCACAAGCCTCCAGCATTAACGTTAAAGTCATGTTCCATATTGTCAGGATATAACGACTAGAAAACAAGTGAAAAACCTTACGGAACCTTTATGAAGATGCATGCTGTTCAAATACACCATAAAGCGAGAATTTATTTTGAGAATGAGAAAGCTTAACTTACTGCCTTATAAACTGAACTGCATCTTCGTACTTCATTCCACATTCAATGAGAGCAAGTGCAACCAGGACAGGAGCCCTAAAGGAAAAATCAATATTTAAGGAAGATCTGGAGAAACAATAGATTGAATCCTTCAAAATACATCAAATTAATCTATAAACAAACAGCTTAAGTATTTCCTCTTTAAATGTTATCTACAGAAAGCCATTTGCCTGCTGAGTATCTCATGTAAAATTTCTTTTAGCGGACAGCTCTGTTTCCAGCAGACACACACACACACACACAAATAGCATTCCTTAGTGTTTGGTGGTATGGAGCAATAGTTCTAGATGTTTATGCTTTCTCATCTCACTATCACCTAATTTTCTACTTTGGAAAAAGAAGTCTGTAACATCACCTGGATGTATTTTGCTTCTTACGACACGAGGTTTAGCTGTACATGAGCCAGATCTATGAACAGATGACTTTTACAGATAAATCTTAGTTATTACATGCTGCTCGTGGAACTGGGCATTCCAGTGGCAGTGAATTACAGCTTTCTACTTTGGGGACCTCATTTAAGAGATCAGTTAAGAGCACAGAGCTGGCTTTTCCAACAAGCTGAGATCACAGCACACATGGGCTTTCTCCTGGATTGGTGTTCACCCTGCTGAACATGTAGAGTTGCAACAGGCACCTCTGGTGGCAGAGCAGTAAAGGATTGAACAGGTGCTAGCAGTTGGACAACTTGTACTCATAGCTAAACAAAAATACAGTGCAGGAGAACAACTCCCTATCACTGCCATGCTGCACCTGCATAAACAGAAGAATTCACTTTCCAAGGGGAACAATCTGAAATCTCAAAAGTCGTTTTGAAAAAAAAAATCTATTTACTATAGCTGAGTTTTAATGCCCTACTATAGGCACTGAGTTTTCCAGATTAAAGCTACATCTGTAAAGCTCTTCCTTTTCCCTCTGCCACAAACAGCCTGAGAGCAACAGCAAAAAGGTAATTGTGTAAGGAACAGATACACCACACGAGGCTGCAATATATACACAAGAAGAGAAGCTTCTGGTACAGTTTGGCCTGGCATTATGCAAAAAAGGCAGTTTAGTATCACTTGTTACATGTGGTCACCTTCCTAAAGATGTTCCTCAGCTAAAAATAGAGCAGAAATGGATAGAGAAATCATGCCTTGGGCTTTACCTGGCTGGCTCTCGTCACTTCCAATATTGGCCATTTCTCTCGGTACCTTTTCATTTCACCAATCTCTTCCTCTCCAGAGGAGGAAATTTAAGAACTTGAAGCACTCCAACTCTGTTCGTACTTGACTTTCTTTAATCCACCTTTCTTGCCTACTCATTCAGATCGTTAAATATTAACAGTCCCATGGCTATTGTAAGAATACTAACAGTTAGGCTCCATTTTGTCCTAGTTTTAGGACAAACAACACTCAGAGATTACACCTGGGAATATGAAGGTTGCATTTAGCTTTCTGAGCAGCACTTTTTATTTCACCTTGAAAGGAAGTTCTTCCCACAGAAGGAAGTTACATTATGAGTAGTGAGAAGGAGAGAAACACACATCTGCATGCGAGCAAGGAATAAAAGCCTAACCTTTCTCTAAAACTAAGGTGAAGCCACTTAGGGTAAGAAAGTCAATAGTTGAACCAGTTTTTCTAAATGTTTTTTTTTTTTAATTACCACATGCTTAAAACTCTGGAGTTGAAAACAGGAGGAAATATTTAAAAACTGTACAGCCTTAGAAATGGTACTATGCATGTATATTGCATTTGTCAAAAAGCGTAAGAGACCTAGCAGAAGACACCTCGTTTTAGCAGAAAAACAAACACTTCCAAACTAGTAACGCATCTAATTGCCTGCGATCGAGGGAAGTGTCCTGAACAATCACTCCGCATTTTATCTCTGACCCTAGATCAGACTTATGACATTACTGAAGATTTTTAAGCTGCAATAAATCTCTTTTGCTTAATGACACAATCATGATGATGATGCTTTAAAGCACTGCTTGGAACAAAACACAGAGATTGGCATTTACCTAACACCTTCTGTGACCTACCTCCCAAAGGCATCGACTGACCGAGGCCAGCAGAAAACCCAGAGAGCAGAGCACTAACCTTCCCAACCCTGCAACACAGTGAACAGCGACACAACATCCAGGCTCTTCACGGAATTTGGTTTTCAACAGGTTTAGCCAGTCGTCAACTATCTGATTCGGGGGTGGTGCTCCATCATCAAACGGCCAGTCCTTTGAAGGAAAAAAGAAAGCAGCTATAGATAGATGTTCCTGAAGCACATGCACACAATCACATTTCAATCCGTAGGCAACAGTGAGGCAACCATAACTGGGAGGGGGCAACATGAATATTTACAGAGTGTTTTCCTTATCACTTTCGTGGGTCTTCTTCTAGTTAGAATTTTGCAAGTCAATATCATAATGCAACACTAAATTGTTAACAACCATTGAATTAGGCTTTTCAATAAAATTTAAATAGAACTTGACAATCATTTCCCTGTAGAATCGTTTTGGTTTTTTTAATAGCTGCCCCTGAAATCTCATTTTACTAAAAAAGTGTAAAAATCAATGGACATTTCAAATAAATATTTGACAGATGAGAACTCTGTAAACTTCTGTCTGTGATTGTGTCAACCTTTTAAAATACTATTTGTACTGCAGCCTCTGTACTGCGGAGAAGGTACTTCCTAACAATTCAAATTAAACAGCCTGCACAGCTGTCAGTGCATCCAGGGAGCAGCAAGACTCAGTTACCTGGGTATTCTCAAGCCAACAAAAAAAAAACCCACATCATATTTAAAAGCAAAGAGAAAGAGTGCATAGACAACAGCAAAGTCAACAAAGCAGCATTTAAACTTTTGTTTCTGTCTATAGAAGGGGTTGCCAATAGTTAAGCTATCTAGGCCACCCTTAATGTCATCAGAATGGCTGGAAACCAAAATTACATGTGAGAAGCTTCCCATTTTCTCGAGGTCACAGCTCCCTCCTGGAACCTGTGCTAAGAGGGGTACTACATGTCCTGTATTTCAAGCACAACAACCCGTTTCCCAACCTCAGACACGGGGAGTGCTGTAATAGGAGCACTCCGAGACTCAGGGGGAAGTCCTACTTCGTGGTTACTTAGTGCTTTTCATTAGCAGACTGCAACGCGATTTCACAAAAGAGACTCATAACCAGAGTTTGGTGTTCTTCAAAAACCTCGCAAAATGGAAGGGAAACTGCTTCGAAATGAGCCCTTCTTTTCCTTCACTGACTAGAAACAAGTTTTTCCAAGCAGTATCTTGAGAACAGGTTAACGTCAAGCAATATTATCTGAATCCTGCAAGAACATGTGAAAACCAAACAAGCACAAGGGAAGGCTTAAAAAACGCCAGGCTTTTCACCTGGAAACGCACTTACTGCTGCCCCATTACTTCCCGACCAGCAAGTAGAGCTGAGCACAGAGGATCTCAGCCCTATAGATGTGTAACCATTAAAAAGCTGCAAGGTGCAAATCTGTCAGAACTGCAAAACCAGAACTCTTCAAGTTACTGAAATCCCTTTACATGTGATTAATTCGGAAAGACAAAGCCTGAAAGCGTGCAGCACTCCTCATTATAGGAAGTAGGAAACTAAAAATACCTGGGACAACACAGCAAGTTGCAAGGCTATACAACAACATCATAAAGTAAATCTTGTTCTTTCCAATAAAAGGCTTTTGCAAGATTTTCCACTCAATCACACTCTGCTGGCAGTATTATTTTAGGCCCGGTGTCATGCGCTGTCCCAGGGAGGAACGCCTGGGCAGACGACAGAAGAGGCTTTACCCACTGCAAGATGCTTTCTTCTGAACCCGGCTTGCAGAGAACAGGATTTACATTTCAATTGTGTGTCCTAGTTTTGGGTTGGGTTAAAATCCCTTCCTGCAGACCACATGCAGTATGTGACTGCATTACTTTTGTTTGCGTGTCAACCCATCACGTCCACACGAGGCATGTGCTGCTGTGAGCTAATGACCACCCTCGTGTCTTGGGAGAGCATCACCTCCCAGCGCTGGTACACCACCGGCACGACAGCGGCGCTGACGGGACACTGCCCAGAGCAGGGAACAAGAGTAATTCTGGACTAGAGGAGTAATAGCGACCAAGTTTTGCAGGTCTGTGGTTTTTTCCTCCCCTAATTATGAGTTCTGCCAGCAACACCTCCAAGCACCTGTCAGACAGCACAGGAAACCAGTTGCTGAGCTCCCTGACCAAAGCAGCCATCAACAGCCAGGATGATGCGCCGAGCCTGCACCAACAGAAAACACAGCGCTGCTGTGCCTGCAGGAGCTGGGAAGGACGACAGGCAGTGAAGGCAGCTCTTACTTACCCTTTATCTGGAGCAGCCTTGCTCAGCAGAGCAGCACCGGGTTTGTCAGCCCGCAACGTGCGCAGGACCAGCGGTGCAGAGCGGGGCTGACCCAGAGCAGCACCAGGGCCGTGAAGCCACAAAGTTCCCTTTCTTCAAAGCCCAGCTGCAGCAGAACTGCCAGCATCTGCATAGGATGAGACCGCGGCCACCAGCGTGGGACAGTCCCACCTTCAGCACCAGGGCCCGTGGCGAGGCAGAAGCAGCAGCCGGCAGCGAAGGCACAGCTCTACCGGGGCGCTCCCGACCGCATGGAACGGAAAGAAATCCAGAACCACAAAACGTGTCTTAGACCCTTACCACGAACAAAACTATTGCAGCCCTCCTTGATTGCTACTCGGTGAAAAAAAAAAAAAAAAAAAAAAAAACAGGAAAAATGTTTTTTTCTGATGTACCATTTTTACATGACAAGGCCTCGCACATGAACGTAGCTGTAAGAACAGCACAGAAACCCCCAGAACCTAACTCCATCCCTGCCCGGCTCTTGGCCTTAATCTCTGTTGATAAACACGCCTGCAGTAGTACTACGTCAGGCACAGAGCAGCTCGCTCTCCCGTTTCTCACTCTGCCATCTGCCAAGGCATCTATGTGCCACGCTGTGCCCCGCGTGCCAGCGCATGACACCGCAGCGTGGCACGAGAGCGGGCTGTGCTAAAACACTCTCATTTTCTGGGCTTTCACTACGCTTCTGACCTCGACGGTTTTAAAATAGACACCAAGCTCCGTCAGGCTGCGTTTTTAATCTTTGTTATTTTTACAGCTTTAAATAAATGGGGGATTTTTTCAGCCAGCTGGTAGCTCAAAGCCGCTTCTGAACAGCAACGGGGCTCGGTTTGGAAAAAACACACATTAATGGGAAGGAAAAGCTGCGGTCGTGCCAGTAACTGGTTAACTGATCCCACGCAGCCAAACACCGCTGTGATACAGTCGGTTACAAAGATAAGATCACGACTGGGATCATCGGGATCAGTAATGCCATCCGAGGAGCTGGACACGGGGAAACTGCCCTTTGGTCTCCAAGGAGGAACCCGGGTCCCTGCTCTGCCACGCAACCTGACATCCCCTAAACCCCAGCTTAAAGCAGGGCTCCGAGGGCTTACACCATGGGTTTGTCCTTCCAGTCTCTGCTAAGCTTACAAGTCTCACAGCTAGAGGATTCGCAGCGTGCCTGAGCCCAAGACAGCTCCAAAAGGAACAAAAATGCTACTCCAGCACACAGCCGGAGGGGCCTGGAAGCCCTGCAATGACCGAGTTTTCCACCACCACGGAGGCACACGTGGCTGCCTGGAACCGGAGTAAATGCTTCCCAGGGCCAGGAGCCAAGAAACCTGCCTGACCTGCACGTGGAATTTCTCAGATACGCCAGAGTACGAGCTTTTCTCCTAATGGAAAACTGAAGGTTTTCCTCCAGCAGAGCTATTAAAAAAACCAAAACCCAACAACCACCACCCAGCACACAGCAAGCAGCACCAACAGAAGACCGACTACCTGCAAGAAGAAGGCAAGATGCAATTTCTGGCCTCTTAACAGTGTTACCCCAGTAAAATAAACTGATTCTATCTAACACACTGTAATAATTCAGAAGTATTGCCTGGAAAAATACTGCCTGCAAGGTTAATTCGAACACACACCTACTAAAAAATAAATTACAAAATAATAAAAAATGCTCAGAACACCCCGCAGTACCAGCCAACGCAGGCAGTCACCGTGCAGGAACAGGAGCAGCAGCAGAGGATTTCCTTCCACCTGCCCAGCAGGGAAGCACCAGCGCTGTGCTCCCGGCCACCGACCCCACAAAGTGCCCACAGAAACCTGGGTGTAACGCAAAAGCAGCGGCCTAGCAACGTGTTACTGGGGGCTCAGCAGGCAGCAGCTTCTGAGCGTGAGAGAAGGGAGCTTTATCTTCATCCTGAGAAGGGCAACTGTAAACGTAAAGCCAAGAAGTGCTGTGCAGAAAGGAAAGGACTGAGCAGGCTGTGTGAAACACGAGGCTGAACAGAATGAAGTTCTGTGATTTCTCTTTGGATTAGTATAAACCTAGTCACTGAAATACAACCTGAGTATCTGAGTATCTCAAGCAAACCAGAAACCCAGGAGCAGACATTTCTATTCCAACTGAAGCACTCGGGCTGTAGAAATTCATCAGCAGGTACATTTCACAGAAGCACAGAGAATTTCTCAAGACCAGCTTTATCTGATACAGGGGATCACACAGTTTTTGGGCAGTCTGAAACAGTCACAGGCTCTTCCCAAAGCACGAAGCTATCCCCAGCTCTCGTGGACAAGCAATTCTCATTTATAGACAGTGTTAAGGACAACTCACTAGAACCTGGATTCCTTCTTTTTCAATAGGAGCTTGATCGTAAGTGGCATCACAGACTCGCACCAAAGTTGTCACTCCGTACTTCTTCAGCTCCTTTAAGAAAGAAAACATATGAGTGCACCAGCAGGAGGAGAAATTCAAGAACTTTCTCATCAGCTGCAAAAGTAAAGATTTTACACCGAGCCAGAGGTACTACCTGCACAGCTCCCAGGTGACTGCACGACGAAGGAGCAAGGCCCAGCTGTGAAAGGAGCATTTATGACCTGCACTAGGGTAAGGGCTACCAGTGACAGGAATAAACGTGAAACACCTCGGAATTATTCCTCCCTGGGGAAATGCCAGGGTGGAAAAAAATGCATATATAAGAGCAAAATTAGACTAGCTGCTTATACTCTCCATGCAGCTTCTTTTTCTCTTTAAATAGAAGCCTGGAACTGTTTGCTGCAGCCAGTGTTGACATTTTGAGGCAGGGAGGAACAGAACACACACCACCATACTCTAGCTTCCTTGTAATGCACTATAAGTAGCACATTGTGCTAGATAAATAATCAGAAGATCAAACAAAAGCTGTTCCAGTTCACTTCGAAGGTTGATACAGCGAGCAGAATTTCCTCTCGTGTTTGGACTCAGTCAATATGACTTTTAACAATTAGCAGCATCTATTCCAGACTCAAGCCTCCTAATAAAGGAAGACAATCCACAGTCTGAAAAAACAGAGACTAAAAATGTGTTTTTCCGAACAAATTAACCACTAATGTATGAGCGGACTCGTGGCGAAGAGCAGGCTGCTAAGTGATGGAAGGCTGCAGTCAGACATCGGTATCAGATGACAGGATCTCTTGGGAATGGAAAGGGCCTACGTAGGCAAGATAAAAGTCCTCTAGATACAAAGGGCACAAAGATACAGCGGGTTTGGAGCAAACTGGAGTGCAGAAATACACTGTGCTATTTCTGTAGAAAATACTGTATGTGTAGCAGATGATGCCATTTGTTATTTTTTCAGGTCAAATGACTATTAAGGTTTGCTGTATTTAAGGCCTTACTGTGTCAGTAATGCTCTGTTTCACCGTCCATCGTAATGGACTGTTCCCACAGCTAGACCCAGGCAGCTGTCAGGTGCTTCAGGTGCCAGCATTTATCCCTGAAAAAGGACAGCTCTGGGGTCAGCGGGGCAGTCTGAGAAATACCCAGGAAACTAAAACATCAGTGTAAGCACCGCGCTTAACCCTGCTTTAAGGGATGAGGAAGTTCAGAAATCAGTTACAACTCCATTAATTGCTACTTTAAAAGCCAAAAGACGAGCACTATATTAGAAGCACTGTATTATTTAATGAAAAATTATGTTTAGAGCACAGAACATGCAGTCCTTCAGAAGCCAGGACAAGAACAATGGCAAGGGTGCAGGGCTGCATTCTGAAATGGAAGCTCACCCAGCCTCTCTTACTTAAAGAAGTGCAAGATTTAGAAAAAAAGTAATCAGGGAATTCTCTTCTCATACTGTCAAGAGAATGTCAACAACGTATTTAAGAAATATATTAAAGAAAAAAATGCCTTGATTCAAGTAGCACGTGACATAGTCACAGCTTTGTGAACCACAGGTGTGAATAATTCTACAGAAACGATGAGCACACAAGGAACCCAGAAGGAAAGAAGGATGGTATTTTATTTGCCTGCCTTACCTCGATGAACTTGCTGAGGGTTGCGTTGGTTGGGTTGTGAGTGATCAGGAAACGCATGTTCTCATAGGTAATTTCCACGGGGGCTGGACGGTTCATAATGGCAATCAAAATGTGTGAGGGGCAAAAAAAAAACAATCAATAACCTTGGAAACGTTTCACAGCAGAAAACATTAAAAAGACCACTAAAATGGCTGGGATTGATCAGAGCTTGCTTCGACGTGTTTGTTCCTTAGAGACTTTGCTTCTAGAAAAGCAGGTTTGCTTCAGAATCCACTCGAATTCAACTTCGGCCTCAGTTGCTGCAGGTGGTATCCTTCAGACTCCACGAATTCTGACTACTCGCAAGACTAGGCAGCCTGTTCTACATTTAGGCACTGGTGAGGCTAAAAAGTAAGGGCAGGTTTTCTCTCCACTTTGTTTTCTTGACGCTTAGTTTTGCTAGAGTCAGTAAAAGGAATATGCTTCCAATGGGCAGAAGATATCCCATATATTTGTGTTCGCTGTGTCTGGAATCTTCAAGGCAAAGTATTTATGGCACGTGGAACCCCCTGCTCTCGGCTCACTTGTCAGCCAGGATGCTGTGCTGGGCCTGGCAGAAGTCTGCCCTCACGCTCAGAATCGCCATAAATGTGCGACGTATATTCCAACAGAACACCTGGAAAGAAGAAAACACCACGTCAGAGGAACTGCCGCTCCTAGTTCCAGAACCACCAAGCATTAACAATCCTGAAGTCTTAACTATTAGTAGCGGTATGAGCTTTTGAAATTAGTTGATACCAACGTAATCATTTCTTTTAGGGCAGCACGAAGCAGCTTTCCTTTCCTCCCGTTGAGGATTTCGATCACCTGAGATTTTAGGCTTTAATCAGAGCTGCACGAAGAGCCCCAAAATGATGAGCAGCTCAGGAGAAGCCTCTGTGCAGCTGCTGCTTGTAAACGTTCAAGAGGAACTAGCAGGCGAATCCTACACAAATCAACTGCACCACTGGTGCAAGCTCCTACCATTCCGGACGATTTATGAAAGCAGGCATGACTAAAACTGCCCAGAACAACGCGCTGCCAGTGACTAACGCCTCCAACGAGTGAGGTCATAAAGAGCAGAAGGTAAACAGGATGCTAATTACACCAAAATTATCATTTTTTTAAGTCATTATGTTCTGAGCACGTAGAATAAAGGAAAACCAAAAGCTTCCAAGCCCAACAGAAACGAGCGTTCACCCCGAGGAAGCCCGGAGCCCACCAGGACAAGCAGAAAGCGAAGGCGCCGTCGCGGAAGCAGGGCTGGCAGCTATGAGCGATGCCCCAGCCCCAGCTCCAACTCCCGGGGCCGTGGCACTTGCAGGCAGCTCCCTTTCTGTCCCAGCTCTCTGCCTCGCACCAGGTTTCAAGGACCCACTCCCAAGTTAACGAACTGCTTGCTAATTAAAGCTCTCCGTTTGACGAGAAAGGAGAGGACTGCCTGCGTTTCCAAAGCGTTGCTCAGACCAGATAAGACATGACCGTGTCCAATACACAAACCTGGAGCTGTCATCACAGCCTCGAGAGCCCCAGCCCTGAGCTCCCCCCAGCACCTCGGGCACAGCCGTGCTTCCCAGCACTGCCAGCTGTGGCCACAACGCGATGGCTTTGTCTTCTGAACAGCACGAGCAGAAACGGGAGGGCACTGAAACCGCTGGGAGCCGAGAAGTGTCACCAGCCCCGTGCCACCGAGCTGCCAGCAGCAGCAGGGATGTACCTCCAGGAATCGGTCACTTCCAAAGCATCCCAGCGGTCGCTGCGCTCTCAGCTTTCAGCTGTCCGCAGGCTTCTCTCCGCTCGCAGCCTGGGGCGTTGGCAACCGGTGGTGGCAGCTCCCAGTCCTAGCAGAGGCTTCCAAACGCAGCCGCTTTACAACAGCGAGAGCTGATGGGGCTGCTAAGAGACGAGGGAGCTAACCTGAACTGACCCTAAAGGGGAGGTTTAAGGCTGAAATGCTCGGTAAGCAACCCGGCTTTTGCTGCTGCAGGTGAAACAAGGTTTGCTCAGCTGTTTTTAAGCAACATGCTCAAAGCCGAGCTCGTTGGGAAGGTGCCGGGGAAGCTTTCAGAAACCGAGCCATCGGCACGGCAGGCTGAGATTTCGCTCAGACAACACCGCTCCATCCCTCACCTCCTGCCAGCTCACAGGACGAGCCCTGCTAGGCCTGGTGAAATTCCCGAGCAAACACAAGTAGGTCGGCGATGTGTCACGTCTTCAAGGGAGTCAGAAGGCAACAAGCTTGCTACCTCCTCGCGGGTCCAAAGCGACTTCAGACGCACCAAATTGCATCTGCAGAGGAGGGAACCAGCTTTGCTGCGCAGGGAAACTTCACCAAATGGTGAAATCTATTTTGGAACAGTGTATTGCCAGAACAGACCCTTAAACTGAAAGGACTAAGGCATGTAAAAAGCACAAAGCCAAAGACCCACTGCAGACACTTTGTGTTTTTGAAGAATAAGTTTTAAAGCAGCCAAGTAAAATCCAAACTAGCCCAGAAGTCCCAAACCCGTAACTTGAGCAGAAAGGGCAGTGTGGCACGCTGAAGCGAATACAATTAGGGAAACACACAGCCTGGAAATTCACACCCCGAACCTCTGGTGCGCTCAACATTTTAATGAGACCCTCGTTTTAAAATAGTCAAATTAAGTAGTATAAAATTACCTTTTTCACTGACATCAAGTCAAAAATCGCCCAAAGAACAGCAATTATTTCCTTCAAGAACAGCTCTCAATGCCAAAAAAATGCATTAATTAGATTGCCAGAGGCAAGAACAAAGATGTTTCCACTAACCTCCCCCAACCTTAAAGCAGTTCTCGCCGAGTGACTCGAATACAGATTTCGGAAAGGGAGCCTGGAACATTTTATCAGCACAATGGCTGAGGATTAAGTCTCACCCCAGATGGAAGAGTGCCACCTGAGCACACAATATTCAGGTCCTTCCACTCATCGGTTCTTGCACATTTCTCACAACTTTCTCACCTGCACTGCTGAATCCCACGTTTGTTACAAGGCACTGCGCTCTGCGGTGGCTGTGACACACCAAGAACAGCACAACCGCCGGTACAGCAGCCACACGTGCCCAACACCTGTAAAACTATGCAGGAGAACATTTTTTTTTCCATAAAAATACTGGGATGGGGTTTTCCCCCCTATTTAAACATAGGCTCAAGCCACCTGACGCATCCTGGAGGCTTACACTAGAGGAGCAGTCCCAAAACCAAGTTTTTAGAACCTAGCAAGGGGATTTAAACCAAAAACAGCCATCAGCACTTCTTGGTGTAGGAGATCAGAGCTTGGAGCTGAGTACCAGCAGCTTACGGCATTTCAGAGCACACCATCCCGGGGGGAGAGCGATTGTGCCATATTTAAACAAATCTTTTACACGTTTTTCTATTCGGCAGCAATAACGGGGTTGGAGGAGCCTCCTCCAGCGCTACCCGAGCCGTGAGCCGCATCAAATCAGGTCATTACTGCTACACTCCTCCTCCCTCGAGCAGATCAGAGGGAATTTCAGTCCAATTACCTGAAAGATGTTTTTTAAGAACTATTTACCGAGCCATTAAGGCAGGACGCGGGGAGGTGACAGGTTCCAGCACACAAAGCGTGGCGCAGGGCATCACCAGCTCCAGTCCTGCGCTCAGATCTGCGACTGCTCCTGGCTGACCTTGACCAAGCTGCTTCCAGGAGCTTGACTCATCTGCTGAGCAGGAACGACACCACCTTACCTTCCCTGGAGGCATATTACTAGAGCATTTAATTACCTAATAGCTCAGGAGTGATTAAAAATGTAAAGCACTGTATTTAAGTCTGAAAAACGATTTCCAGAAGGATAAGAAGTTTATGTTGCGCCCAATCCTATTTTTACAACAGCCTGGCTGCTGACACAGACATCCCTTCCTCCCAGGGCTTCAACTGCAAGCGATTTAGCTCGAGTTTAGTAAGAGAGACTGGGCTTCTCATCAGGAGAACAACAAACAGGAAAAACCCCGTTGTCTGAAACTTCTCAGCTCCCCAGGTAAGTACTTGCACGTTTCTCCCTCCCGGTGACAGCAAGCAAGTCTGCTCTTCGAAATCCCAGGGGAGCTGAGCGCTATCAGGACGATGACGACTAACGATGGCTGCACAACAGAAAGCAAGAAATGGCTTTTCAGCCGATTAGCCCTCTTCCTACACTTGGAAAGCGAGGTGGAGCAGGGTGCAACCCACTTTCCGTGGCTGGTCTGAGGCAGGGAGCAGACATCTCACACATCCGCGCGGTGAATGGGGCGAGAGCTCCGTCGGGAAGCAGAGGAGGGGAACAGGGGCAGCAGCGACAGCGATTCCTGCAGCCGAGAGGAGCTGGAAATGCCTGGCAGTTAGTTCCCGGTGTCGTTTAACTTAATTATCAGGGAATAATCATCAATCAAGATGCCTATCTCCCCAGCCAGGCTCAGCGGGCTGTGACAGTCCCTGCACCTACAGCCGGGACTCACTGAAGTTCCACCAGGAGCTCGCGGCCCTCCCTGCGGGGACCGCCTGATGAAGCCTAACGGGGCCAAGCTGAGAACGTCTCAAAAGCCTACAAATATGCCGAACATGTAAGCAAGGGGCAGGCCTATTCATCACCCCCGTTTGTTTATTTAGGCTAGCTAATTTTGAGAGAAGAGTTGAATGAATTCCTGACGACAGAAATTTCACTCGAGATTGCCTCAAGGAGAAAACCAGCCCAGCCACAGCGCTCGTCTTGCCCAGCAGCGCGGTGACTCCCGAATTAGACGCTCCAGCAGGGCTCTTCTCTTACGAACTGGAGCTGTGCATGCTCGGGGACACGGATCTGATGAAAAAAAAAGTATTAACAAGGGACAAGGGAGCTCCTCGTCCCACCACCTCCCAAGCACAGGGCTAGAAGAGCTTCCTGAGCTGCACAGCGACAGCTCAACAGCCTGCGACAGCTGCAGCCTGCCCGGATTGCAAAACACAGCTACCTTTGGAAAGGTCGCCCGGATCACCTTTCAAAATAAGCCCGAGCACAGGATGCGGAGCAAAGCCCGCTAATTTGTCAGTCAGCGCTAGAACACTGCGGTGTTTGGAGAGCGGTATTTTGAAACGGCCTGCGCTCATTTTGCCCCGTAAGTGGGAATTCACATTCAATGCCAATGCCATTAGGTAACAAGCTGCCGATTTTTTGCTTTTCCTCTTCAATAAAACCTCATTCCTGTGGTTTGCGTTCACACACGTGAAATCAGCACCATGGTGCACTGCCGCTGCAAAACCTGACCATGAAAATTTCCACTCTGCGAGGGCGCTGCGGCCCTGCTTTTCCTGACGTTCGCCGTGCTTTATGCATTTCACTTCCTCTTCCTGCATCGCCCCTCTGAGCCACCTGCATCATGCCAATTCTCCACCAGAAACGTCCTGAAGACCCAGCTCCTGGCAGCACGAGGTGCTTTGCCAGGAAGGGCTTCAGCGAGACCCCAGAAGCAGTCAGCCCCAACACCGCAGGAACCCACGTGGCTAAGAACCGAGAGCCCTTTTCCCAAAGGCACCAACTTCTCTAGCACACAGAGGAAAGAAACTCCGGAGCTAGCGTTCTTGGAAAAAAGTTCCTGAACACCCTCTGAAGGAAGCCTGCTCGGGACGACACGTGCCTAGAGAGGGGTGAGGTCAGAAATCTTACTGTTCCACCCCGTCCACCCCCGCGGCGGAGCTCCCTCCCCGCGCGCTGACAAGTTCTGCCGGTGACTCATGCGTTTCCTTTTGCACTGCCCCAGTCACTCCGTCCCGGGCCGTAAAACCGACAGCAGCAGATACAAATCTGCCTCTGCAAGATTAAAAAAAAAAAAAAAAAGTCCAGATTTTAAAAAATTTCAATTTGAAAGCGACGCACCAGGAAGCAGTAAGATTGTCAGATGTGCCGTGCGAGACGACTCAGCAAGAGAAGCAAAACTCGAGCACCAGGCACAGAACGCTCATCCCCGAGTCTGGGTGAGGTCAAACCGCTGTCTCCAACGCAGGCAGCAGCGCACGGAGAAGACCATCCTGGCAAGCTCGGCGGCAAAGTGATTAGACATAGACCCCGAGTCCTTCGGACAGGGCTGGCATGTGCCTTACGCTGCAGAGTTCTCCTTTCCTGTGAGACAGAACCTGCTTCACCGCTTAACAAGGCTGTTCTGACATTTGGGAGTTTTTGCAATGCTTTCCCCACCCACCACCTAGTTAAAGAAATCCTTCAGAAGGCACATTTGAATATTACTTGCATACCAAAAAGTTTGAAGTTACCAGAAGTGTTTGATGTGTAAACCAAAAGCCCCCCCCCAAGAACGAGGAATCCAAGCTCACTATTACCCTGCTCAAACCAAAAAATCTCGCATTTAACTTAGAATACCCAAAATCTAAAGTAACTTTTAGCCAACACCTCATGATTACGCGACTCTAAACTAGTCTCTCAAACTCAGCAGGGTGAGCTGAGCTGCATCAACTGCTGGCTTTTGGAAACACATCGCGAGGTCAGCAGCCTCCCCAGCGGGTCGGAGGAAACATTCTCACACTTTAGGATCAAGTATCTAAAGAAAAAAACAAAAACATTAACAAGTCAAGCAGGACTTGAAAGCGATTTCCAACCACACAGCAACAGGGATATTATTCTCTGAAGCTACAAAGCCGAATTACTTGCATCTTACTCATCTCACTTTGAATTTGCCATCTACCCCTGCTGGAAAAATGACTCCGTGGAGAGTTGGCTCCTCGTCCACGCTCCCGTGGCAGTTAAAGTCAGCCTCACAGCTGAAACTGAAGCTTGCTGATAAACGTCACCACACGTCCACAACGTCACAACTGTTAAAATCCACGGTGCGTTATTTCGAGCAGAGCCAGGCTCTCAGCGTAGATCACCAGAAAGAATTCAACTTGTGAGCACAAAGCAGAGAAATGAGGGGGAACAAAGATACGTGCTCTCAGCCTTTAGGTCCATTTTTCCAGCATTTTGTCAGAGCTGTTTTAAATCCCAGCTCTTTAGCAGGCAAACACGCCGCCGGCCTAGGCCAAGTACCACAGGCACCGCAGAGTTCCCCCTGCCAGTCAGTCCCGTACGTCACCGACGGGTCTCCGAAGACACCACCACAACACAACCCGCACCACTTCCAAAGCGTCCCCGCTCGCCCTGCAGCACCTCAAGAGCTACGCCTGCAGCTGGGGACTCTCCTCCTTGAAGCAAGGACAGAAGCGTGCCCTTGCAGGAGGCCGGCACAGCCCGGCTCCGGCAGGACGAGGCAGCGGAGGCCGCCCGGCCATCCCCCAACGCGGCTCCGGCACGGGGCAAAGTCCGGCAGCAGGAGCGAGGCAGCCGGCTGCGGCCACAGGGCAGCCCCGTGCCGGTGTCACCGTGCCAAGGGACAAAGGCAGAACCCACCTTTCTCGGGGGCGTAGGCAACAACATCCCAACCAGACCCCGCGAGCAGCCCTGGCCGTGCGCCCCTACGAACGCAGGAGCCGCCTCCCCCGTAGCTCCAGCTCCCGGCGACCTTTCCTTTCCAGCAGTTCACCAACTCCAAGTACTTCTACGCGCTGAGTCATAAGAAGATAGAGTTTTTAGGCTGCTGCTGGCGGTGGGTTTATCTTTTTTTCCTCCTTTAAATACTAACTGCAGCTCTGAGTCAGAACCCGACTGCTTCATTCGGGGAGTTTGGAGGCAGCTTTCCATTTATACGGGCGCCTTTGAAAGCCAACTTTCTGCCTTACTCCTCCTCGCGCTGAGAGCAACCAGCACGCGGCTGCCCCGAGAGAAAACGCAGATCGTGACCCAACCTCGCCGGGAGCCTGCGCCACGAGGGCACAGGGGCTGCTCCTGCGACAACCCCCCCAGACCTGCAGCTCCCTGCTCCCCACTGCCAGGCTTCCACGCCCCCCGCGGGGCAAACCCCAGCCATACCCAGCACGGCCGCCGCTCCCCGCCACGGCCCTTCGCTCCTGGCACCCTCGGCCCCCGTCCTGCCCTCGGCTCCCGCAGGCAGTCCTCTCCAGCTCCACAACCCGGCCTCGGCACTCACAACCCTTCCCCCACGCAAGCCCCAGGAAAACCACCACATCCTGGACACCCTTCCTTCCCAGCTCCACCCCCGGCTGGACGAGATCCCCCCGGCAGCGCTCGGCTCCGGCGAAACCCTTCACCCTTTGCAGGCCACCCCCAGGCCAGACACGAGGCAGGCTCCCTGCCGCAAAGCCGGCCCCGCTGGCCTCCCCCCTCCCCTCCAGCTCGTTTCCCAGCCGTGCACACACACGCACAAGACCCCCCCTCACCTCTGAGACCTCCAGGCGCCCCCACCCCGTGCCAGGTACGACCAAGCCCCCACGCACCCCCGGCCCTCTCCCCACCTCCCCCCTTGCTGCAGGCCCACGGGCAGCGACCTCCCCTCCCGAACGCCCCGAGCCCAGAGCCGCTTCCCCAAACCGCCCCGTGGGGCCCCCTCACCCCAACCCCACAGGCGAGGGGAGCCCCCCCGGCCCCCC
>CM021719.1:5805353-5827222 GCA_011074415.1 Stictonetta naevosa
GCGGCGGCCTCCCCGGGGCGGGGGAGGCCGCGGGGCCGGCTCCGGGGCGCAGCCGCCGCCGCCGCTGCTCCCGTCCAGCGCCGCGGGCACGGCCTCGGCCGCTCAGGGCCCCGCCGCTGCCGCCTCCTCCGCCGCCGCCCCCACCCCGTTGCTGCCCGGGGCCGGCGGGAAGCTGGAGCCCGAGAACAAGTACCTGCCCGAGCTGATGGCCGAGAAGGACAGCCTCGACCCGTCCTTCACGCACGCCATGCAGCTCCTCACCGCAGGTACCGGGCCGGACGGGACCTCCGGCACTCGTCGGGGTGGGGGGAGGCCGGGCAGCTCCCCGGGGGGCGGCGGGGCCGTTGCGGGGCCCGCCCGTGCTCGGCCCGCTGCCTCCCGGAGGTGTTGGTCGGAGCAGCCCGGTGCTGAGAGGCTCGGTTCGCTCCGTGGCGGCCCGCGGTTAACCGGCGTGGGTCGAGCCCAGAGCCGGCGGGTGGGGAGGTGCGGAGCGCGGCGGGGCCGGCCCTTCGCGTCCCCGGGGAACAGGGGCCCAAGGAGGACGGGAGCAGCGGGGTTCTCCGCGTAGCGGCTGCTTGAGTCCCTGCGAGGCGCGGGTGGTGAGCCCTCAGATTGTCCCCTCGGGTAATCTGGGTTAGAGCTCTCTTCTGATGAGCCGAGCTAGGCGATGGCAATGGCAGTCTTTGTTCTGCGCCCAGACCAGCCTTCTCCTTCCCCATCGCTGTCCAATCGCCTGGCGGCTCTGATTTCTCCCTATCTCCACAGTGCAGCTGCTGCTCCCACACTCGGTGGCCCTATCGGGTAGGCTCAGCTGCCTCCAGACCCCGTAGTCAGCTTAAAAATTGGAACAAGTGACAGTATTTGGTGCCGCTCGGTGCTTACCGTGTGCGTGGTGCGGAGCTGGGAGGCACCCGGCACGAGGGCAGACGCAGGCTTAGCTTGCAGATGAGCACAGTGCTCAGCTCTCTGGTATTTCTCATTCTATTTTGAAACGGATTTGTTCAGGGCTTTAAAACGTTGAATGTTGCCATAGTCATTGCAGCGTGAGGGGCTTTATTAGCTCCTCCTGTGGCATGGGGAATAATTCTTAAGAACTGCCGCCTCTTTGTGCAAGTAACTGAGGTACATCGGCATGGGGAACTTGGCATCATTTGTGGACATCTTGATCTAACCCAATCAGTTCTGTAAGCTGATTTTCCATCAGTGTAAGGGTTTTCATAATAACACCCCTCAGCCAGCTGATGCTCGGCAGCTCAGTGATAATGCCTCCAGTGCAGCCAGAGGAGTTTGCGGATTCCTGCACAAAGAGCAGCGCTCATCCCTGTAGCAAAGCTTTCTTCACAGAGCAGTGCAACCAGGATTTATATGTTTGGTTTTTTTTTCATTAATTTAAAGTTTGCCGATAGTAGACTGCTGCTTTGTGAGACTTAACATTGATCACTGGAAGAACTCCAGATGCTTCCTGCTTGCTTTGGATATTTTGAATGTTGCTGTTCTTTAGGAGCATTCACCAGCAGTCCAAACTAAGGGCAATTGGAGCAAGAAGCTGGTAAAAGAAAAACCTGAAATAAACCCAAGCTTTTAGGCAAGTGACTTGTTGTGCAGAGGACCAACTGCTCCCCAGCTCGCCTGGATTGCTCACAATTTCTCTACTGCCGTGGCAGCCTCTGGGGATGTCATGTTGGAGAAGCTGCTCTGAAGCTTACTCTGGAATTTAGGTCTGGGCCAAAGCTTGTAGTGCATACGTGTAGCACAACTTGAGCAAAGTGGTTTTCAGACACACAAAAAAAGGCTGGTTACTGAATGTCAGCCATCTTCCTATCCCAGCCCTTTCTCAGGAATGCAAGCTGCTTGTCCTGCCTGCTCTCTGGAGGGAGAACCCCGCAGGAGGTCTGCACTGACACCAAGCCTTCTCGTGTAAAAACAGTATCTGAAAGCAGTCTGAAATGCTTGTGCAATTCTAAAACTATTTAGCATTCCTGAAGAAAAATCAGCATTGTTCAGGAGCAAGATGAAGGGCAGCAGAGTGCTGTAATAGTGGTTCTCAAACAATGTGCTGTGTGATAACAGGCAGTAAAGCAGCTAGGTTCTAGGGGCTGTTATGCAGCACCCTGAGCAGGAGTTGAAAACTGGGCTTTCTTGCACCTTGGAATACGAGCCAGTTTCTCGGTCTCTTGATTTGGGGTCTGCGTGACCTTCCTTTTCCACAGGAACAAGAAAACCCTTCTCCTCTCTTGGGCTTGTGCCCCCTGTGTGCTGCGGAGGCAGGGCAGGAGGAGCTGAGTTCTGGCAGGCACGGAACTGGAGGTGCCCCCTGATGTTAGCTAGGCGTAGGGCTTTTGAGTTCTCGTGTTAATCTTCGCTCTTTTTATGTCACGAAGAAACTTTCCATGGAAGGAGCTGGCAGTTTCACCTCTGAGGAGCTCTAACTGCCGCCTTAGACCCGTGCCCGATGTCACAAGCCGAGCGATGTGCTGGCGCTGTCTCATTTCTCAATGTACGTCCTACCAAGCCCCGCCAGCCCTACCGGGTGCTGCCACTGCCGTGACTCTGCCTCCTGCCACCTCGGGAGCCTCCGCTGCCTGTGCCATCTCTCTCACTTCTGGCCTTTCTCCTCCTGCCTCACACTTTAGCGATGCTTCTCCTCCCCGTGCCCCTTCTCCCTGTGCTGCCCGGCCCTGCAGCACCTTGCAGCTGGCCCAGTCCGCCCAGGAGCAGGTCCCTGCCTCCTCCCCCGGGAGATCAGACCCGGTAGGGAGCGGTAGCGTAGAGGTGGGGCCCTGCCCTCTTCCAGAGGCTCCCACCCCTAAATTCTTCATTTCCTTTCCTTTGGGACCGCGGGGTCAGCACAACCACGCTGTTAAGGTGATGCTCTCAGCGTTAGGGATGAACAGAAGGTGTCTCTGCTTGTGGAGCACAGGTGTGCTGCGGGGCAGTGCTGAGGATGTGTTTGCTTGGGCTGAGATCAGGAGTAGCACTGTGGCTGCTTAGCCTCCTCCTTGCGAAGCAGCGGCGTTACCAACCCCCTTTACCTACCCCTTAGGATTTCTTCTGAGACAATGCAATCACTGCCCCCCACGAAGCCCTGGGAACCACTGCCACGCATGCCGCCAGCCTGCTGACATTCCCCGTGGCAAGAAGGTAACCTTCTGCTGCACCTCTGACACGGCTTTATAAAATCAGCACCGAAATGAGGTGTGCTTAACCCCTCGAGGTATACGTACGCTTCTCCTTCGTCTCAGTAAGTGATCTGATGAGCTGCTGCCGTCCAGCAGTTCCTCCAGCACTGCTCCATGCCACGTAGCTCGTGCCAGAATGCGTTTGGGTAGCGCTGGAGTAACACACAGGACACGTTGCGTGTGTCTTCGGTCCCTCCTCACCCGCTGGCAGCCTTGGAAGCCCGGTCAGAGGTTGCGAAGAGGGCTGCTAGGTCCTGTGCTGACCAAGAATGTCAGGAATAATTCCTCTGGGGCATTTTCTTTTTTCATCTCTCATATTTTGGGTTTCCCTTGAAGAGTTAGTGCTAGTAGATCTGACACTTCTCAGCGAGTGTTTAACGATTTGCTGCCTTCCCAGACCGGGTCCCAGATGTTGGTGCTGCACAGGGCGGAATGGGCTTTGCTGTGTGGTTGTTGTGAAATGGGGTTCACTGGTGTCAGGGGCTGACACCTGATCCCGTTGGGTTCTGGCGAGGTAGTTTAAGGGTGTTTTTATTCTTGGTATGTGCATAGGAAGGGCTTTGTTAACACACAGGATGCTTTTCCACAAATACTGCTTTTGGAGAGCCACGATATTGGAGAGGCGATCGCATTTCTATATAGGAGCTAAAGCTACACTTAATCAGTGAAGAGGCCACCAATGCAATCCTTAGATTCCAAAGCTTGATACTCTGATGCGTTTTTATAGCTAAAATTTTAAAACCTGTGCATAAAACTAACCAAGGCAGCCATCTCCTTTGTCTATTCTACACATTTGACAGTGTTTGAACTCCAGTTTTGTTATGTTTGCGTACTGTCCTCAGAAAGTCATTGTAAAGCAAAAATCCAAGCCATTTTTTCAAAGCTGATTATATCCAGCAATTTTCTTAAACCGAGGAGTCATGGTAACAGCTTTGTAAAGGATCCAAAGCGCAGTTGCAAGTAGGAATAAGAAAAATTAGGCCTTTTTCATAATTATGCAACACGATACCAAGATCCACATTTAGATCTCTAAACTGAAAAACAGTTTGTGTGAGGGTGCCCGTAACCAAAAAGTTCAAATGCTGATCGTTCAGCGTGTTCCCTTAGGGCTTTTTGGTTGCACGTCCCGCTGCTGGGCCTCCTTGTGGCCTGCTGAAAGGTGCCAGTGGTGGTGCTCAGCCCAGTCGTGCTGCTCAGCCCCTGGGCTGTGCTTCCCTGCCCAGGCAGAGGTGTGATGGTAAACCCAGCGCTTCTGTTTCTGTTCCCATTATATGGGAATGCAACTGGGCGGCTTGCACGCCAAGTATCTGCTCTGCCAGTCTTCGAAAGCCGTAAACACAAGCCCTCAGTGTCAGGCTCCTCGTTTCTGACACGGACAGAACTCGCAGGAAACGCAAGCCGCTGCAGCTGCCCTCCTTAACGCCCGGCGAATGAGTAAGCAGCCTGCAGCTTCAGATCTGCCCTGCAGCTCTGAGCCAGTTCTGTGTATCATCTTGTGAAAGTGTCTCTCTCTTCCCCCTGAGACGTGAGAAGTTGTATCTAGAGCACTTTTGACTCAGAAGAGGTATTTATAGTTCTTGGGTTTACTGCTGAAATGACACCGTTTGGCTTTTAAGGAAGGGCCCTTACTCACTGAGTATCTAAGTAGTAATTTGGGATGGCTGTGCATGGTGCGACCAGGTGCTGGGGCTGGACCAAAATGTGCTTGGTGGCTCTTCTCTTTTGGGGTGACTGTCACCCAGCATCTCTCAGTGGAAGCTTAACTTCTAGCCAGATGTGAGGAGGTGTTGAGCACTAGTTCCTAACTGGCCTACCTTAATGACTGCGTCCAGCAGCTAACTGGGACTTTCCTCCTGATCCCCCCGGGCTGCAGGGTGCCTGCAGTTTGGTCAGGCTGCCTCAGTGCTCTTCCAAGACCCCGTAACTCCATATACAATGAGACACCAGAATCTCTTTGACAGAGGAAAAACTCGTACTTACACTGCTTGAATCAAGTCAGGGACTTGTGATACTTAGGGCTGGTGTGCCTGAGGCTTACAGCTTACACCAAGTGATCGATTGCCTGGGTGATATGTAACAAAATGAAGTTTGTAAGAATTGAGTAAACCAGTCCCAACTCGAGGATGTCACTAAGTTGGGCTTCTGTTTATTAGGAATGTCCTCAACTTAGCAGAAATTCAGTGTCAACATGTGCTGAGACCACAGTTTAAGTTACAGATTAAACTAGCACATCAGCTTGAATGGTACAACCTGCCTGCTTTGCTGAGGGCCACTGCGTTAAAGCAGGGGTGTGCAGTGGGGCTGGGCCCCCCCGGGTTTAGGAGCCTGCAGGTGGGTGCTGCACTCGCTGCACAGGCACGGGTTTGGGAACTGAGAGGGAACGGCACAGCAGAAGTGATCACAGAGCTGTGCTTACAGCATCCCTCTGAACCGATGAAGCAGTGTGTAGGGCACTCTGCTGTTCCCGTTTTTGTTCGTTGTCCTGGTTTTGGCCTTCTGCGATCCCTAGCTTTGAAGGGAGGAAGAGACGAGCGGGGCTAGCACTAAAGATGTCCTGTCTGTCCAGGTTCCAGTAGTACAAATAAATGTTGTATATTGACAGAGAATGAGGGTGGTGTGTCCTGTTACAATTCCAACTCTAAAATGATGCTTGTTTGAGGAATATAAGCAGCCCTATTTTTATCTTGTTTAGAAATTGAAAAAATTCAGAAGGGTGAAACAACAAAGAAGGATGAGGAAGAGAACTACCTGGATTTATTTTCTCACAAGAATATGAAACTGAAAGAACGAGTTCTGATACCTGTCAAACAGTACCCCAAGGTGAGGGCCAGAAAATAGCTTACTGAATCTCTGTGATTTGCTTATTTTCTATGGATTTTATGGCTGAATGTTAGAGATAGTAGCTGTCAAAGTGTCAGCAGGAGTTATGCCAGTGTGCCGCTGGAATCGCTACAGAATTTGTCCTATGCAAGCTTGCAGGATCTTATTTCTAATACATTGCGTTTCTAGCATGTCTCGGGATAAAGCTAAATGGTGATGTGTAGTTGTGATCTTTCATTGCTAGAATAGACTTCCATGTGTAGAGCTCTGTTTTACAGTTAAGACCACATTTAACTCGTAAGGCTTGCTGCCTGTAAAACCACTGGAGAGTAGCAGCTAGAATTAAACGCTTTACATGAGCTAATTTAGCTCTTTTCTGGTGGAACACTTTTTTTCATTGAAAGAATGTTCTGGAATTTAAGTTTTCCTGTGCGTTTTTTGGTCCAATTTTTTTTTTGTGAGATTAAGAGAAAGTGGCGTGACTAAACTTCTTGTAAGCCAGCATAACATTGACAGAAGTTTTTGTTGATGTTACTGAATTTTGGAGCTAAATAACTTTTTTTTGTATTTACAGTTCAATTTTGTTGGAAAGATTTTGGGACCTCAAGGCAACACCATCAAGAGACTTCAGGAAGAAACTGGTGCTAAGATATCCGTGCTTGGGAAGGGTTCAATGCGAGATAAAGCAAAGGTAAGGGCATCCCCCTCATAGCCATATACATACGTGACGCCTTGCACATTGCTGTGAAAAGCAGAGGTTCTCAAAGCATTTTATAGATGGAAACTTGCAAGTGAAGGCAATAGGAAGTCACCTTTCTGAAAATGTTCTGTGCTTGTTGGGAGCAATCTTGGCTGGGGGAGAAGTGTGATGCATGTGTTCTTTATGGG
Organism: Stictonetta naevosa; assembly: GCA_011074415.1. Classification (NCBI taxonomy): domain Eukaryota; kingdom Metazoa; phylum Chordata; class Aves; order Anseriformes; family Anatidae; genus Stictonetta; species Stictonetta naevosa. The sequence goes on from CM021719.1 coordinate 5,812,241, forward strand.
CGATACTCGCAGAAACCAGCCATCTTTGTGATATACTGTACCTCCGGTGTAGAGGTAGCTTATATGAAAGGTGAAATGCAAGGTCTTTAAAGTAAGAACCAATTCTAGCTACTCCTTGAAAAGTCATTTGCTAAAGGAATATCTTTTCCCTCTGGGGGAAAAAACAAAAAACATTTCCCTTTTCCAGATGTCCCCTCTGAAATCTGTACATTTTCATGGTTCACTGAAGACGTTGGAGCAGTCTGTTCCTGGTAATCTTTAGTGAATCATGAAGTGCCGGGAGGTTTTTTGAGCAGAAAAAATGGAAACGTTTTTTTCTTCCTGCTTGCTCCTAAAATTGAGCTAACAAACAATGGGGCTGTAACTTAATTCAGCTTTTACTTTAGCAGACTGAGAAGCTTGTATGCTTCTAGCTTGCTTACAGCTTCTTAAAGCCTGCTGAATAACACAGGTATCAAAGAGGAGAGTTAGAGCAGGTGTGTTTGAGGCAATAAGCTTCACTTTCCCTGTAAAGGGCTCCTTAGGCAGAGAGGTGGTGTAGAACAGGAAGAACATCTCTTGCCTGTACTTAATCTTCTGGAAAAAAAAGCTGCTGGCATCATTGCGTTTAACACAGATACCGTAGCTACCTGAAAAGGCAGCTGTAAAAAACTGAAAGGTACAGACTTGCAGGTTGCTTGTGGCTTTTTTGTAAAACTGTGTATTGATGTGCATAGGAGGTTAACATGATCCATGAACCGGCATGGCTAAAATGATTTTACGGACATTACCTGTTAAGGCTTAGGAAACGGGAAAAGTAAAGTCATTTTGCTGCTTCTTATTTAGTTTCAGGGCTCTCTAATATGCTTTGTTTTAGGAGGAAGAACTACGTAAAGGGGGAGATCCTAAATATGCTCATCTAAATATGGATTTGCATGTCTTCATTGAAGTTTTTGGACCCCCTTGTGAAGCATACGCTCTGATGGCTCATGCCATGGAAGAAGTCAAAAAGTTCCTTGTCCCAGTATGTATACTGATGCTCTTTTCATATTGAGGGGTGAAGATGTGGGTTAAGTCTTGTGGTATGGGAAAGGTGTAGTTGAGGAAGCCCAGAGTAGTAAGTGTGTGTGTGGCAGCTTAAGATGGCCCCATTAATCCTGCATGAGGTCATGTATTAATCCCCTAATCGTAATTAGAAGGAAGTACATTTTCAGGGCAATTGCATACGAAACTTGGAGTAGGTATTTCGTTCCCAGTTTTCGATGTGGACACAGATGGGTGGAGAGCTTGTCTAGCTCCCTGTGTCAGTTTTAGCAGGCAAATAATTTTATCGGGATCTGGTGTGGAAGAGCCTTCTTGGATGGGTTCCTGTGATTTGGAACTGGGGTGTGGAAATCTGGCTAGAAAACTACTGGTCAGATCAGGAACTCCGTGCACAGAGGTGCTTGCTCTGGTCTGGAGGATGATGTGAGGATGAGGAGGATGACTGCCTGGGAGCATGGTAGTGGTACTTAGCATTGTGATTAGTTTCTGAGACGTTTCTGCTGCTTTTAAATGGGTATGATATGAAGGAACCTCTTTTTGCCTGCCAGGCATTTATGCAGTTGACATTTGTTGTCTTTTGGGGGATGTCTTCTACTGGTGAAGCTTGTAAGACCTTTATGTTCAGCATCATGGGTTTTGTGCCAGTGTGTAATACGACGGAGCTGAGCGATGCCTCCAAGAACCAAGGTACCTGAAGGAGTCTCTCATGCGTTACTAAAATGATAGTACTGCTCGCTAAATTAGGAAGAAAACAAAATGGGAAGGAAGCACGCTGTGCTGCTGGCTTCTGGCTAGCTCAGCCTGTCATTCAGAGACGGGGCAGGCAGGGAGCTGAGCAGAGCCCAGCACCGTGCGGCTGAGCTGAGCTGGGTGAGCTCAGGTGTTCTGCCTCAGGGTCAAGGGGCAGGTGGAACTCAAGAGCTGCAGGCAGAGGGGAAGTGTGGAAAAGCATACGGTTACTGAGTGGTTTCCATGAGTCTGACACGGAGAGGAGGAGAGATTACTGTGTGAAGTGTCTCTGAAGGAAAGAGGTCATGTTCAAGGAGCCCCTGGGATGTACAAAACCTCAGCTCACTAAAGCGAGCGTGCGGCCTTGCTATTTGAAGTGTCTTATCTATCTCTGCCTTCAAACAATGCGTTAAACTCGTGAAAATTGGCAGAGAAGTCACAAAGGAAGGCAGCAGTGCTGTGAAGACACATCTGGTAGGAGGCTTCTCGCTTTGTGGCGTTGCCATGGCAGCATGAGGGTCCCCTCCGATGAGACTGGCGGCACACATCCCAGCCTGCGTGTGTGCTCAGGGAGGGGTGGGCAGCAAAGACCCCTGCAGGTCACCAGGGACTGGCACCGAATCCTCGAGCTCCATCCCCTGGGGTGATAAAAATGCACAGAGCAGAAACGTACTGCATTTGTGAGGCAGTGAGAAGACAGCCTGCGTTTGCAAATTGGCGAGTACTCCTTGTCGGGCTGCATCCTCTCCTGTTCCCCGGTGTGTCGGGAACACGGCAGTATATTTTACGTTACATGGGCTCGCTGCCACCACTTGCCTTTAAATGAAAGTTGAAAGATGCTCGAGGTGAGATATATCTCGCCTGACCTCCAAACTCTCCAACATTTGCAAATAAATCTCGCCAACATCCCTGGGATGCCTCCAGACCTCCTGTGAGCAGAGTCCTCTGCCCAGGGAGCGGCTGCCGTGCGGCTCCCAGACATCAGTGGAGCAGGCTCCTCTTGGCTAGTTTGGAGAAAGCTGGCAGCCGTGTGCTGCTGCCAGCTGGGAAGAGCCCAGTAAAACTAACCAGCAGGTTTTAATTCAGGACTATTAGGTCATTTTTGTTCCAGCATGGTAGCCTGTGATATCCTGGAGCAGGGACTGTCTAGTTAGCTGCTCTTTGGAGTTGACTGTCTTCCCTCTTTAGGATATGATGGATGATATCTGTCAGGAGCAATTCTTGGAGCTCTCCTATCTGAACGGTGTACCAGAGCCAACTCGTGGCCGAGGAGTCCCTGTGCGGGGAAGGGGAGCAGCTCCGCCACCACCTCCGCCTGTTCCAAGGTACTGTTCCCAAAGCATGGATCTGGAAATGCTGCGTCTTGCTCGGAGTGGTTCTCCAAGATCAGGTCAAGCTGCTTATTCTTGTACATCAGCTGTTAGCTTTGATCTTGGCTTTTGACCAAGGCTTTCTAGCCTTGTTCTGCAGGCTTGCTTTAGCAAGCTGACATCAAATATTTGATATGTGCTGAGTTGTAATCTAGCTCAGTGGATGTCTTCTATCTTGTTTTTTGGTGCCTGAGATTAGAAGCTTCGTAAAGTAACTATTCAAAAATTGAAAGAATAGGTAGAAAATCTTTTTTTTTTTTAAATGCCCTGCAAAATCATGTGTAGATGTTTTGTATGTGCTTCTGCAACCTGCAGCAGAATAAGCATTTTCAGTTATACCGACCTTCCTTTGAAAGTCACAGCATAGCATTATTCTGTCATTGCTGTCAAGGGGTTGGGATAAATTGGTGATAAAGCTCTGTTACTGTTGTTCTGGCTTCACTACATATTTCATGGGGGAAAGTCTTTGCTTCATCTGACTGTTTATCCCAGAAGTGTCCCTGCTTATCTCATCAGTGATCTTTATAGTCCTGGAGGTATGGCAGTCTTTACTGATTAGTGATAGAGGGTTGTTAAAAACCAACTTGAGAAATGACTTGGCAGAAGTTCTGCATCAGATTCATTTCTTCATCTGTATAACATGTAATGTCTGTATAACATGTAATGCAGTACAGTTCCATCCCATTTTTCATTCCATGCAATATAGGATTAATTCCCGTGCTTTCATTCGTGACAAATAATCCATAGCTTAGAGAATGGTAACTGGATTTATTTATCAAGCTATTGTGTTTTAAAGTAGGCGTAAGAAGCGCGTGCACTGCCCTCGGTATTCAGCACGTGAGTGGTTCAGCAACAGCTCTTCAGTCATTTTTATCTCCTTCCAGGGGCCGTGGTGTTGGGCCTCCTCCTCCTCCTCCTCGGGGGGCCCTGGTGCGAGGAGCCCCGGTGCGGGGTGCCATTGCCAGAGGAGCTGCCGTAGCCCGCGGAGTGCCTCCTCCCCCGGCAGTACGGGGGGCTCCTGCACCCAGAGCACGTGCAGCCGGCATTCAGAGGATACCGCTTCCTCCTCCTCCCGCACCAGAAACCTACGAGGAATATGTAAGAAACTATGTACTTCTGGTTTTTATTCCAGCTAGATGGCTGTGTATTAGATATTTAACATCCTTGAAATACAGGCTAACACAGAAGCTTGCATTGAAGAAGTGAGCCCTAGTGCAGACTGGTATGGTGCCGGTGACCTGCTCTACCTGTTCAGTCTTCAAAAAGGGGTCTGCTAGTATTGTGAATTTAGGTGAAAGGGTTATCATAAAAATGAAATGTGCCCAAGACTGAACTTTGGCATAACTATCACTGCATGGTAGAAAAACTGCATCGCAGTTTCTGCAAGAGAATTCTTTCAATGGGGAGCACCAACGCTTTTTTGCAGCCCATAAAATCCTTAAAGTAAACGTGAATGAGCTTAATGAGGTTTCAGGTCACATACCCAAGCACCACCCTCTTGCCAAGCTTATCTTAGCATCTTTGTTCTTGATATTCTAAATGGAATAATGAAATAAAAAGAACACTGCTTTTTGATGCACAGCAGTGTTTTGGGGAACCAACATAAATACGGCAACTTCTGAAAATTCTGCTTCTCGTCCCAATAAAACTTCTGAAGCCAATCATAATAGATGGTTGTTGTCTACCTGTAAATCCGGATAACGCGGTTAGAGTCCTCATGACACACGAGGACTTGTACTGCAGACAGCTGCAGCCTTGGACGTGTAAATAACTCTCAGATCCATTGTAAATAGTAGTGTGGTTCATTCCTTGCAAGCCACAGGACACAAGCAATTTTTAGCTGCCCACGTGTTCTGTGATGGAGCCCCTTCCCTGTGGCAGGCAGGGACTCAGAGGCTTCTCTGAAAACTGCTGCAGCCTGAATTCACTTCTGCCACTACCCTCGGTCAGTCGTTAACCTTCCTTCTTTCCGTTAATGCCATTTGTCATCCTCCATTTCAGGGCTATGATGATGCATACGCAGACCAGAGCTATGAGGGTTACGAAGGGTACTACAGCCAGGGCCAAGGGTAAGTCACCTGTCTGTTATGGAGAAAATTGTGCATGATCTTTTTTTTTTTTTTTTCTTTAAAGGGAATGGAAACGCTTGTTTTTGAGTTTGAGCTGCAGGGAAAGTGCCCTGTTCTGCTGTAATGCAGGAGTCCCTGGGAAAGAACGTTGGGAGTGCCCCAGTGTTTTTGACAAGTCTGTAAAAGCAGCGAACACACCGCAGCCGTGAGCAACATTGGGCATCTTTGCTGTTCAAGTGTTTGTGCAAGTTGTGTCAGGTTAGGAGTACGATTTCAGCACTGTATGTAACCAACGTAATTACTCTTCCAGGGACACAGAATACTATGATTATGGACACGGGGAGGCACAGGAAACCTATGAAGCTTATGGTATGTCTGGGGATACTGTTCTCTTGACAGGGAAGGGGCTGCACACAGTTGGGAATTGCCTGTAGCAGCTGTACGTAGCTGGGAATGGCTTGCAGTCGGTCAGCTGTTTGCCAGTGCCACTCCATACTCTGAGCAGAAATTTCTGATGCTGAGGAGAACCTCAGGCAGTTTTCATGGAAGAATATTTGTACTCTACAGATTATCCAGGTCTGAACAACTGAAGGCATTCTGTGGTTTTCAGATTCTTATCTAGCTCAATTGTCTAAAAGGTGATAAAAACTTCCATTTTTAAATATGGAAGTATCTTTTAATTTCCTTGTTGCTTTAAAGTATTTTAAGAGCTATGGATTTCCACCCACATCACTACTTTTGCTGCAGTCTGGTTTCATGGATTATATTTTGTTGAGCTGCATGAGTGCATGGCTCCATCTGCTTCCTTATCCTCAAAAACCTTCCAGCTGACACCAACTCTGCGCTACGCATTTGCTTGAAAAATGGATTTAAATGTCATTTTAAGGCCTCCCTTTGATTAGGTTGAACAATTTTGGTCAATATGAGTAGAAAATAGTTTATGAAGTTTGTCTAATTTAAATTACCTGAGGCTACCAACATAGGCTAGACTCAGGGGTGTGGAAGACTGGTTTGGCCACAGCTGTGTAAATCACCCACTGCTGAAAGCCACGGGCCTTACACGTGAGGTGCTGGCAATAAAGCATTGGGTGACTGCATTGGTTTTTTGAAGCTAGTTCAGTTATCCCAGCTCATGAATGACATCTGCATGTGGCAATGAGTAAGATTCACTTTCCTTTCTCTGGAAGCAAGCTGAAATGTAAACAGTTACACAAGCCCTACAGCAAGCTGCTTAGTGGCATGGAAATGCGCCGTGTTGAGAGCAGTCCCTGCAGCAGAGCATCGCTTGCCTGAAGGTGTGAGTGAACCGAGATGGAGATGATAATGACCAACCTGGAGGGGCTTCTGGGGAGACAGGGAATCCCCCGCTCCGGTTGTGGCATCTCCTGCTCCCAGCAAGCAGAGACAGACGTGCCTCTGGGTGTGCTCTGGGCTTAAGCTGCGAGTGCAAATTCAGGTTCCTAATCAGGGCTGCTTTTCCAGGCTAAGATGAATTTGAATAGACAGCTGCTGTCAGTAATGGTGGGTATCTTTCGTGCCTCTGTGCAGAATGGCTCTTAAATGGCTTGGGTTGTTGCCTGTGTTAGTCACGCAGCACAAAGAGGCTTTTGTGCCTCCTGCTTGGTAGGAGAGCAGTGTTGTTGTCTGGGGTAGGAAGGCCAAAATGCTCATTGTACACTTGGCATGAAGTTGCCACAGTTAATCTGTTTATCCACAGTAATTTCCTTTGGTTTCTGCTTTCATGAAAACAAAATTAGAAGAATAAATTGTTGAGCTGGGCTGGAGACGGTTTTGAGAAGATCAAAACGTGTTCCATGGCAGCAGGAGCAGCGGTCGGCCATCCTCCAGGGTCTGGGCGCTCGCTCTCACGAACCGGGGCCATGGAGGGAGCAGCAGACATGCCAGCAGGAATGCTGCAGGCACAGCCCTTAGTGAAAGCTGCACTTGGATATCCGGGGCTTGGGCTAGCTCAGGGACAACGGGACATGAACTTCATTCACGTCAGTGGTAGTTGTATGTGGCAGAAGGGTTTTGGCCATCCTGGGCGAGCAAGTGCCGCGCTCCCTGCGGCTGCAGATTTTCCCAGTCATTGCAACGGAGAAGGAGCAGCAAGCAGCAGTTGTAAGGCAGGCTGATGCCTGCACGTTCCCTCAGACGTGCTGCCGTCCGAGGGCAGTGTGAGTCACTTACTGGTTTTGGCACGATTTTGGGGAGTTGCCCAGCTGGTGTTTTGCAAGGAGGAGCTCGCTACCTGCGGCCGTGTCCCCACGCAGTCCCAGCGTCACAATGCTGCTGGCTGCCTGTCTGAGAGGGCTGCACCTGCTTGGACCTTAGAGGAGGCAGGCTGGCTGCCAAAGCCACCCCATGAATTGGCTGCAGCTCTGCTGAAATTAATTACTCGTAAAAGGCACTGGATTTGTCCAAATCTGAGCTCGGTGGGGGTGCCGGGGCTGCGGGCTTCCCGGGAATTCCCAGCCGAGTGGATTTTCCCAGTACTGGTCCAAAGATGGGCTGCGAAAGAGAGGTTTTGTGGAGCCGGGGGGATTGTGTAGGGGCTTTTCTCTGTTTTACACTGAAGAGCGACTCGCACGGAGCCAAGGAATGTTTCGGCTCAGAGCATCCTGCATCGGGCGCCAGGCGGTGCGGCTGCGCCGTCTGTGCGCCCAGCCCCGAGCGCGCTGCCAACGCTGATTTATTGCTCTCTTTTCTGCAGGCCAAGATGACTGGAATGGAACAAGGCCCTCCCTGAAGGCCCCGCCAGCTAGGCCGGTGAAGGGGGCCTACAGAGAGCACCCATACGGACGTTACTAAAAACAAACATGAGGGAAAAATATCAGTTATGAGCAAACAGTTGTTACTGATTCTTGTATCTCCCAGGATTCCCGTTGCTTTACCCACACCAGACAAGTAATTGTCTAACTGTTTTTCTTCGTGGCCCTTTTTCTCCCACTCCATCCTCACCCTGCATTCTGGCTTCTGTACGTAGTATTTTAAAATGAGTTAAATAGACTTAGAGGACCGACTTTAATTTTTTTTAAGTGTGTAGATTGCTTCTCTTTCTTTGTTGTTTAGATAACACAACTGTACCTTTTTTAATAAAAAAAAAAGTTGAGTTAAAAATGTTAGTTTCAAAAGTGACATGCTTGCTTAGCAGTTATGAAATTAAGGTTTTGTTAACCTTTTAAGTTCGGTTTTAAGGAACCCATAAAAGTTGTAGTTGCAGAATCCCAAAGTAGGCTACATTTCAAAATTCAGGGCTGTTTTTAAGAATTAAAATCATAATGTAACGGTAGTAGTTGCCACCGTTTAAAAGTAACCTCAGATGTCAAACTTTACTTAAAAGCAGATGGCTGGTGAATCTTAAGTTTAAATTTTAATACAAAGGATCCTCAAGCAAATTAAATAGCATTTTTTTAAAGGTGATTGACTTAAAAGAACAAATTAGGTTTGTAAAATTGACTTTCCTTATGTGGGTTTTGAAATCTAGCCCCGAACATGCGGTGTTGAGAGATGCTTGGGAAGCAGATTTTCCAGTGTAAAAGGGGTTCTTAGCTTGGTTCGATATGAAGAACTTTTAAAAGGAAAACAAATTAAAGCATGGCTCTAATTGCCCGGTGTTTGATATTAGAAAACAGAGTACTAAGTGAGTAGGTTTGAACTCTGTAAAATTACAGTCTTCTCATGTTTATAGGGTTTGGGGCAGATAGTACAGTGCAAGTTTAAAACTGACAAAACCGTCAGTATTAGCAATCCCATTGACTTGTTCAAGTGCATCTCAACACTAGCTTTGCATAAAAAGGGACACTGCAGCTGAAAAAATGAGGAAAATTTTCACGTTGTACATAGGTTAAAGTCCTAATTGGATTTGTACACTGTCCTCCCAACTCTGTTCTTGAAGATTAAATGCTACATGTGTAAGTCTGCCTAAATAGGTAGCTAAAACTTGTCAAAATGTCTGCCGCAGTTTGTCAATAAAGTTTAGTCCTTTTTTAATCAAAGTAAATGTGATGAATTGTCATTTTTTTGTTGAGCAGTAAAATAGCTATTATTTTTTTCAAATAGTTTTAAATTAATGCTAAAGCTAATTGTCTTTTTAAAATATGGAGACATTCTAAAAATGGTGTTTTTTTGCAATTCTTACAAAAAGTTTATTGAGCTCACTGAATGAGCTTAATTTAAAAAAGAAAGAAGGAAAAGACAAGAAAACTTGTTTTTCACCCCCTGGAAGTTCTTGAAAGCAGTTTGATCTGAGACTATTGCAGAAATCTGGCTGGAAAGTGTTCATGGTGCTCCACTGAATTAAAGATTCAGGTTTCAGGTGGCCTCACAGAGCATGCCAGACTGCAGGCTCCAGGCTGGGTCTGAAATGGCTGGTGTAAATGTAACGTGACAAAACGAATGCTGAGAGCTCCAAGGCTTAGCTGCCACCAGGAGGAGGAGGAAGTTTGCTTTGTTTACCTAAACTCCCCTAACCCACCGGGCTAGGATGCTGCCCTTCCTGCTTTAAGGTAGCCTTTACTTGGAAAGCCACTTCCAAATGTTACCCGTTTGGGAAGGGTGCTGCAGCTGCTCCTCAAATCCTTCTGACAGGGTGTGTAAGAATATGTGTATACATCAGCTATAACTTCAAACTGCTGCTCAGAGAGATACGGAAACCGGTTTGTATTTCCCAATTGCAAGGTGAATCTGGCATTCTAGGGGGAGAGAATTCAACTGCTCGGGGGTGAAAAATAGAGCAGTAGGAAACAAACTGCTTGCAGCAGTGCATGACTGAGGGGAATACTTTAAAACAAAAAGTTGTATTTGTAGATTGTTATTAAAGTGCAAATAACTGAATTTTCAACAATGGTTTGGAGTCAGCTTTCAGGGCATAATGTCTTGCTTGATGAAAAGATCACCCTATGCCCCCCTTTTAAAGGAAAATTATCGCAGGAGAATCAGGATGTGTAAAGCTAACATGCATCGCAAAACCCAAAAGGTAACCTAAATGTCTGATTTTAATAGCACATTTCTCTTTTACATAAACTGTGACGGCAACTTGCATAAACTTTATTGAAACAATTCTTCAAATGTTAATTTTAATGTAAAAATTTGAAAAAAAAATGTTTAAAATAAACATTTAAAAAAAACAACCACATGCTTCTGCATAAATTAGCGATAACTTTAATACTGTGCCCTTTGAAAATGCACTGTAATGTAATGTGGGCAAAAAGGAATCGGCAAGCTTAAATATCAAAAGATGTAAAATGAGAACGAATATAGATAGTCCTGCTACTGCCAAAAACAAAATTCTGCTCAGTTATTTAAAAATGTAAAATGATGGCCCTTTTTAGACCCCAGTATTGATACTTACTGTGAAATGTTCAAAGCTCAGCTTAAGTTGCATGTTTTCCTTCCTGTGTAATTGCATGCAGGAATCTTTTCTTTTGATTTGTGCTTACGTTAAGGAGGCTCACAAATGTCTTCAATTTGCAGGAGTCAAGAGTACATCACTGTGAATCGCTTGGGGGACGATGAGCAGGGGCAACACGAAGTGGGTAAGTTTGTCTGTTTATTTTTGCAACCCGTTGCAAGCTGCTAACATGTTCTGTGTGGGAGGTGGGGGCGGCACCATCTGAGCTGCTAAATCGGAGCCATTCCTCATAGACCCACAAATAAATTTCTCTTGCGAAAGCCCGGTTACATGACTGCCACTCTCGCAGAGGTCACGGTGTGGAGGAGGCTTCAGTGTGCACCTGCTTGCAGCTCTCCCACCGAGGTCCTGTGGAGAAGGAGGTTTAAGTGGATTTGAGGAGAGGGGGAAACATGGTGAGGAGATGTATTTCTGGGAGCTGGTTCCTGGCTGAGCTGCTGGCTTTCATCTGAATGCTTTCAGCAGCAAGGTGGCGTTAAATTTAAATTTGTTGTTACCCTGTGCTCTAGAAACAGAGCAGCCTAAGGAACTGTTCAGGAGGAATTCCTGCAGGACCCTATAATGCCTTAAAATTACGCACTGCAGATGGCCCAATTAGACCTTGCTGGTGCTGTCCCTTCCACGCTGCCGTGGCAGGCTCTGAAACGTGATCTAGCTGCTGTTTCATGGCATCTAGTCCAGTAGAGTTGTCAGACCGCTGGGCCAGTGGTCCTCCACGCCCCACAGGGATACATCTAGGTCAGAGCCCTGCGGCACGGAGTGGGCGCCCTGAGCCCTGGGGAGGCGAGGAACCCCCAGCACCTTGGGGAGCTGGTGCTGGTCAGCACCCGTGGTGGCGGGGCTCCCTCTGGTGGCTGCTGTGGCAGCGGTGACTTGCTTTCTCCAGTAAATGCCTTAATAAACACGTGCACATGCTCGCAAACCGAGCGGTGCCTTGGTTGGGGATGCCAGTCCCCCAGCATCGCGCGTCGGAGGAGTGACCTTCTTGTGCTGCAAAGGCACGTCTCCCTCCAGCCCAAAGGCAGCAGCCCGAAGCGTTTCCTTTGGGGACAGCTGATCCGTTTCTCTCAAGATCACTGGAAGTCTGAGCTCCATAAATAAAAGAACAAAGACACAAACCTTTGTATCGCAGAAGTCTAATGATTTCAAAGACCACCATGAAAAGCCCTGAGTGTAGGATATAAGGACGTAAGTTTTTTTAATATGGAAATGTAAAGCCACCAAATGAGCTTCTCTTAAGAGTATTAGGATCAAGAAAATGGTAATATGTGGAAATGTTACAAGAGAGTGAAATTATCCTCAATTCTTTGACTTTAACTTGAAAATTGATCCATAATTTTGTTAGGGGGAATCATAACATGTCTGAATTTCTGTGGCCTGTTTGTGTAATGCGTCTTCACTTACAGTGTAACTGGAACATCAATTTATATAGTGTTGTACCAATCTCTCCCATTTCTTTCTTAATAGGCACAACTTTTATATCAAGTGGAAAAGATTTGATAGAGATCATCTATTATGATGCAGTTTTTTACCAGTAGACGTGGATCTTGTGACACTGCCTTTGGAGTAATACAGTTTGCTTAAGCATTGCATTTGTTGCATGTTTATGTGAAAAAAAATGAATGTTATGGAGTAATGTAAATCTTAATATATTGAAAATAACTGTACATGCTAAAAATATTTCAAAAACATGCCCTGCATCAGATATCTTCCTCCCTCTCAAAGCATTACTACGTTCAGGTTTTAGCCTAGAGTCTGCAAAAGCTAATTTGAGATCCCAAAATAGCCATCAGCATCGGATGTGTCTCTCAGAGATGCTCTAATTAGCCAGACATTCCGGGGGTGATACAGGACTCACTGAAATACGTGAGGGGTAGAGATTTCTCCGAGTACTGAAGTCTGAGTCACCTAGACAACCTCCCTTTACGCTGACACTTAGCCACTGGAGGGGCATTCTGCTGGCTGTGGGAAAACAAGTGCAGGTGAGCTTTCATCTCCTGCTTTGCCCAACGATCTAATCCACGTCTCGTTATTTGTAGGGCTGTGGTAAAGGCCATAAAGAACAGAAGCCCCGTTATGCATGGTACTGTACAGTGTGATGTATGACAGCAGTGGAAGTGTTTCCCAGCAGTACTGCTCTTCCCAAGAGAAGCTTGGCTCCAGAAACCTCCTCTTGCTGCTCTCCCTGCCTCAGCGGTCCCACCCTCTCTGGCCCTTGCTCTGGGTGGCTGCTGCTTCCTCAGCCTCTAGGCAGCCCGGGGTGTGAATAGGCTGGCCCTGCTTGGAGCTGCTACAACCCCAGGCTTCACACTTCGGTGGGCTCTCGCCACGTGCAGTGGTTCACAGCCAGCATCTTGGACAGCAGCAGGAGTGTGAACCTGAGCTTCCAGGCAAATGCTCTGCCTGCTACTGCAAAGGTGTCCCGAGTAGCTTGTCCTGGAAGGATGTTGTCATATGATGTCCGTTCCTTACCCCTGGTTTCAAGTTGCTGTTTAGATTGTTAGATAAAGCAAATGATTATGAGCTTTATTTTATAACTTCTTTTTTAACTCAAAACACCATGTTTTCAGTAAGGCTAAAAACCTGCCTTGATGTGGCCCTCTGTAGAAGTCCAAATTTGGCAAGTTGGGTCCAGCTTGGATTTAGGAGCACAGCTGGATTCCCTATTTGGCTGTTAGAGCAGATGATTCTTTTTGTACGGAATGAGTTTTTAATTTTGTATGAGAGCATCTGTCACAAACAGAGCCAAGAAAAACAATTTAAATGTGCACATCTTCCCTTCCTCACCCCACACCGCTGCTCTCCTAAGGAGCATGTGGGCAGAGGGTGATCCCCGCAGCTGTGCCAGACCCTCAGAGCGGCCCTAAAGGAAACGAGACCAGCTGTGCCCTGTCTGCGAGGAGCTGCCGAGGAGAACAGGAGATGCTGCTCACACAGCTCCTCTCTTGGCTGCGAGGAACCAAGTACATATGGTGCTTCTGGGGAGCAAGGCGAGGCTCAGGGAAATCCCGCTTTAATTGATAAACCCGTAACATCTTGAATGAGATGTTGGACACAAGCCCCACTTGTAAGCTTTGAGGGGGAGGAATTTCTGCAGGCTAGTCGGGGCCCGTGGGGAGCTGCCATCTCAAATGTAGATATTATTCCTCTTTTTTGCTCAGGAAGCTCGGTTCTGTGAGCGCAGTGCAGAAACCTTTGCTGTTGCTGCTCAGTTGAGCCTTCCGCCGCTGCCATATGTTTCAGTAGAGATGTTTGTTTCCATGCTCCTTTTGCAAAGCGCGATGGGGCTCAGAGGAGCTGGTGTCAGAGATGGTAAGGGAGCACAGTTAAGATGCCGTTGGCTTTCCTGTGACTGGGAAACGGGACTGCCAGCCATTGCTGGGAGTGCTGGTGAGCACCGGGACCTCCTTCAGCTGCCCCAAAAGCTGCAGCACGAGGGCTGTGACGCTGGTTTCCAGTGAAGCTGTTACTTCTACTGCTGGCTTTACAACCCAACGCCACCAAAGGCGTGTGCGTGGTGTTGCGCACACACATCTGTTTTTGTTACAGCACCGGTGCATCCTGCCTGCTGGCGTTACGGCTCCGTCTGAACACGGGGCTGCACCCGGCGTGCTGCGGGGTTTGATGGCTCTGCACACCAAACCCAGTAAGGAATGGAAGATGGGTCCTGTGAAAGTTCATTAACTTCAGCAGTGGCTTTGCCTCCAGCCTGGGCAGGGGTGGCTCTCCCCATTGTATAACGCTCTGTCTGCACTGAAGCATCAAACACCCACGAGTCGAGGAATTCAATGAAAAATACAGCAAGTGGTTGGTAAAGATGGTGAAGACTGATCAAGGTGAATCACAGCGTTAAAATAACTTGTATAGGAAACTGGCGAGCTCTCGCACGGCTGCTATTTAGCAAGAAGTGTTGAGCAGATGTTGGAAATGATTACTCATCCCTTACAATAAAGGCCTAACGTTGGCTTTTTTGGCTTTCAAACGTGTGAGGCGTTCTGTTGTATCCCTTCCTGCCGCAGAGGTGGTGTCGAGCTGAAGATGTGCTGTGGGGCTCCCGGTCCCCATGGTGATGCTGGGGAGGGCACAGGCCGCTCGCTTCCCCCCAGCAGAGCCATGCAGGGGGCTGGGGCCGTGCACAAAGCGTGCAAGCTTCTGGGGTGCGAGCTTGGTGCGCTGAGAACTGGAAGGAAAATGAGAACGCAGCCACCAGCTCCTGTAATATGAGCAGCCAGGGCTGGGGCGAGAGGGCCGGGGAAGCGGCAGCTCCCGGGACCCCGACGGGGGAAAGGGGAAGCTGCACCGGGGGGCTGCGGCGGGGATCGAACCGGTGGCGGGGATCGAACCCGCGGTCCGGCCGCCAGGAGCGAGGGGGCGGGGC